>JAWNPD010000404.1:0-10862 GCA_035045305.1 Drosophila maculinotata
TAACAATAACAATAACAATAACAATAACAATAACAATAACAATAACAATAACAATAACAATAACAATAACAATAACAATAACAATAACAATAACAATAACAATAACAATAACAATAACAATAACAATAACAATAACAATAACAATAACAATAACAATAACAATAACAATAACAATAACAATAACAATAACAATAACAATAACAATAACAATAACAATAACAATAACAATAACAATAACAATAACAATAACAATAACAATAACAATAACAATAACAATAACAATAACAATAACAATAACAATAACAATAACAATAACAATAACAATAACAATAACAATAACAATAACAATAACAATAACAATAACAATAACAATAACAATAACAATAACAATAACAATAACAATAACAATAACAATAACAATAACAATAACAATAACAATAACAATAACAATAACAATAACAATAACAATAACAATAACAATAACAATAACAATAACAATAACAATAACAATAACAATAACAATAACAATAACAATAACAATAACAATAACAATAACAATAACAATAACAATAACAATAACAATAACAATAACAATAACAATAACAATAACAATAACAATAACAATAACAATAACAATAACAATAACAATAACAATAACAATAACAATAACAATAACAATAACAATAACAATAACAATAACAATAACAATAACAATAACAATAACAATAACAATAACAATAACAATAACAATAACAATAACAATAACAATAACAATAACAATAACAATAACAATAACAATAACAATAACAATAACAATAACAATAACAATAACAATAACAATAACAATAACAATAACAATAACAATAACAATAACAATAACAATAACAATAACAATAACAATAACAATAACAATAACAATAACAATAACAATAACAATAACAATAACAATAACAATAACAATAACAATAACAATAACAATAACAATAACAATAACAATAACAATAACAATAACAATAACAATAACAATAACAATAACAATAACAATAACAATAACAATAACAATAACAATAACAATAACAATAACAATAACAATAACAATAACAATAACAATAACAATAACAATAACAATAACAATAACAATAACAATAACAATAACAATAACAATAACAATAACAATAACAATAACAATAACAATAACAATAACAATAACAATAACAATAACAATAACAATAACAATAACAATAACAATAACAATAACAATAACAATAACAATAACAATAACAATAACAATAACAATAACAATAACAATAACAATAACAATAACAATAACAATAACAATAATAACAATAACAATAACAATAACAATAACAATAACAATAACAATAACAATAACAATAACAATAACAATAACAATAACAATAACAATAACAATAACAATAACAATAACAATAACAATAACAATAACAATAACAATAACAATAACAATAACAATAACAATAACAATAACAATAACAATAACAATAACAATAACAATAACAATAACAATAACAATAACAATAACAATAACAAAAACAATAACAATAACAATAACAATAACAATAACAATAATAACAATAACAATAACAATAACAATAACAATAACAATAACAATAACAATAACAATAACAATAACAATAACAATAACAATAACAATAACAATAACAATAACAATAACAATAACAATAACAATAACAATAACAATAACAATAACAATAACAATAACAATAACAATAACAATAACAAAAACAATAACAATAACAATAACAATAACAATAACAATAACAATAACAATAACAATAACAATAACAATAACAATAACAATAACAATAACAATAACAATAACAATAACAATAACAATAACAATAACAATAACAATAACAATAACAATAACAATAACAATAACAATAACAATAACAATAACAATAACAATAACAATAACAATAACAATAACAATAACAATAACAATAACAATAACAATAACAATAACAATAACAATAACAATAACAATAACAATAACAATAACAATAACAATAACAATAACAATAACAATAACAATAACAATAACAATAACAATAACAATAACAATAACAATAACAATAACAATAACAATAACAATAACAATAACAATAACAATAACAATAACAATAACAATAACAATAACAATAACAATAACAATAACAATAACAATAACAATAACAATAACAATAACAATAACAATAACAATAACAATAACAATAACAATAACAATAACAATAACAATAACAATAACAATAACAATAACAATAACAATAACAATAACAATAACAATAACAATAACAATAACAATAACAATAACAATAACAATAACAATAACAATAACAATAACAATAACAATAACAATAACAATAACAATAACAATAACAATAACAATAACAATAACAATAACAATAACAATAACAATAACAATAACAATAACAATAACAATAATAACAATAACAATAACAATAACAATAACAATAACAATAACAACAAGTAAGAGTGCTCTAGTCGAGAGTGCCCGACTAGGATATACCCTGATCCAAGGTCTTACATTCATTGAAGTTATTTATCTGCATTCATACATAGAAACACACACACATATACAAACAAAAGCTGCTGGCTACGCGCGTCATACATTTGCTTTGCTTCTTCTTCTTCCTTTGGCTCCAAACTATGGTACATTGAATCGTTAATAACTTCTTTGTTTATTGTCCGATCGTAATGAAATTTGTAGGACACAAAGATGGCATATAAATGTGAACTATAATTACGTATTTTTCGATTTCTGTGAGATCGGGGAGGGGTATCCAAAAAGTGAAATGTATTTAACCTTTGTATGCTATTGGAGAGTATATGTACCAAATTTGGTGACTCTACGTCTTATAACTTTTAAGCTATACCTTAAAAACACTGTTTTGGAAACTTAATTTATCGATAACTTTTGAAAGGATTGAGATATTGAAAAAAAAATGATAAGTTTGTTTAGAGCCGGCAGAACAGTAACTTAAACCTAAATATAAAGTTTCTAGCTTTTATGACTTTCAAGTTATGCCCAAAAACACTTGTCTGAAATCGATATTTATCGATAACTTTTGAACGGGATGAGATATCGAAAAAAAATGATAAACTTGTATTGACCCGGCACTACGAGAACTTATATTTCAAATATGAAGTCTCTAGCTTTTGTAGTCTCTGAGAAACATGCGTTCATACAGACGGACAGACGGACAGACAGACAGACGGACAGTGGCTAATATCGACTCGGCTATTGATACTGATCAAGAATATATATACTTTATGGGGTCGGAGATGCTTCCTTATGCCTGTTACATACTTTTGCACAAAACCATAATACCCCTTTTTCCCATTTTTAATGGGATCAGGGTATAATAACAATAACAATAACAATAACAATAACAATAACAATAACAATAACAATAACAATAACAATAACAATAACAATAACAATAACAATAACAATAACAATAACAATAACAATAACAATAACAATAACAATAACAATAACAATAACAATAACAATAACAATAACAATAACAATAACAATAACAATAACAATAACAATAACAATAACAATAACAATAACAATAACAATAACAATAACAATAACAATAACAATAACAATAACAATAACAATAACAATAACAATAACAATAACAATAACAATAACAATAACAATAACAATAACAATAACAATAACAATAACAATAACAATAACAATAACAATAACAATAACAATAACAATAACAATAACAATAACAATAACAATAACAATAACAATAACAATAACAATAACAATAACAATAACAATAACAATAACAATAACAATAACAATAACAATAACAATAACAATAACAATAACAATAACAATAACAATAACAATAACAATAACAATAACAATAATAACAATAACAATAACAATAACAATAACAATAACAATAACAATAACAATAACAATAACAATAACAATAACAATAACAATAACAATAACAATAACAATAACAATAACAATAACAATAACAATAACAATAACAATAACAATAACAATAACAATAACAATAACAATAACAATAACAATAACAATAACAATAACAATAACAATAACAATAACAATAACAATAACAATAACAATAACAATAACAATAACAATAACAATAACAATAACAATAACAATAACAATAACAATAACAATAACAATAACAATAACAATAACAATAACAATAACAATAACAATAACAATAACAATAACAATAACAATAACAATAACAATAACAATAACAATAACAATAACAATAACAATAACAATAACAATAACAATAACAATAACAATAACAATAACAATAACAATAACAATAACAATAACAATAACAATAACAATAACAATAACAATAACAATAACAATAACAATAACAATAACAATAACAATAACAATAACAATAACAATAACAATAACAATAACAATAACAATAACAATAACAATAACAATAACAATAACAATAACAATAACAATAACAATAACAATAACAATAACAATAACAATAACAATAACAATAACAATAACAATAACAATAACAATAACAATAACAATAACAATAACAATAACAATAACAATAACAATAACAATAACAATAACAATAACAATAACAATAACAATAACAATAACAATAACAATAACAATAACAATAACAATAACAATAACAATAACAATAACAATAACAATAACAATAACAATAACAATAACAATAACAATAACAATAACAATAACAATAACAATAACAATAACAATAACAATAACAATAACAATAACAATAACAATAACAATAACAATAACAATAACAATAACAATAACAATAACAATAACAATAACAATAACAATAACAATAACAATAACAATAACAATAACAATAACAATAACAATAACAATAACAATAACAATAACAATAACAATAACAATAACAATAACAATAACAATAACAATAACAATAACAATAACAATAACAATAACAATAACAATAACAATAACAATAACAATAACAATAACAATAACAATAACAATAACAATAACAATAACAATAACAATAACAATAACAATAACAATAACAATAACAATAACAATAACAATAACAATAACAATAACAATAACAATAACAATAACAATAACAATAACAATAACAATAACAATAACAATAACAATAACAATAACAATAACAATAACAATAACAATAACAATAACAATAACAATAACAATAACAATAACAATAACAATAACAATAACAATAACAATAACAATAACAATAACAATAACAATAACAATAACAATAACAATAACAATAACAATAACAATAACAATAACAATAACAATAACAATAACAATAACAATAACAATAACAATAACAATAACAATAACAATAACAATAACAATAACAATAACAATAACAATAACAATAACAATAACAATAACAATAACAATAACAATAACAATAACAATAACAATAACAATAACAATAACAATAACAATAACAATAACAATAACAATAACAATAACAATAACAATAACAATAACAATAACAATAACAATAACAATAACAATAACAATAACAATAACAATAACAATAACAATAACAATAACAATAACAATAACAATAACAATAACAATAACAATCAACAATAACAATAACAATAACAATAACAATAACAATAACAATAACAATAACAATAACAATAACAATAACAATAACAATAACAATAACAATAACAATAACAATAACAATAACAATAACAATAACAATAACAATAACAATAACAATAACAATAACAATAACAATAACAATAACAATAACAATAACAATAACAATAACAATAACAATAACAATAACAATAACAATAACAATAACAATAACAATAACAATAACAATAACAATAACAATAACAATAACAATAACAATAACAATAACAATAACAATAACAATAACAATAACAATAACAATAACAATAACAATAACAATAACAATAACAATAACAATAACAATAACAATAACAATAACAATAACAATAACAATAACAATAACAATAACAATAACAATAACAATAACAATAACAATAACAATAACAAAAACAATAACAATAACAATAACAATAACAATAACAATAACAATAACAATAACAATAACAATAACAATAACAATAACAATAACAATAACAATAACAATAACAATAACAATAACAATAACAATAACAATAACAATAACAATAACAATAATAACAATAACAATAACAATAACAATAACAATAACAATAACAATAACAATAACAATAACAATAACAATAACAATAACAATAACAATAACAATAACAATAACAATAACAATAACAATAACAATAACAATAACAATAACAATAACAATAACAATAACAATAACAATAACAATAACAATAACAATAACAATAACAATAACAATAACAATAACAATAACAATAACAATAACAATAACAATAACAATAACAATAACAATAACAATAACAATAACAATAACAATAACAATAACAATAACAATAACAATAACAATAACAATAACAATAACAATAACAATAACAATAACAATAACAATAACAATAACAATAACAATAACAATAACAATAACAATAACAATAACAATAACAATAACAATAACAATAACAATAACAATAACAATAACAATAACAATAACAATAACAATAACAATAACAATAACAATAACAATAACAATAACAATAACAATAACAATAACAATAACAATAACAACAAGTAAGAGTGCTCTAGTCGAGAGTGCCCGACTAGGATATACCCTGATCCAAGGTCTTACATTCATTGAAGTTATTTATCTGCATTCATACATAGAAACACACACACATATACAAACAAAAGCTGCTTGCTACGCGCGTCATACATTTGCTTTGATTCTTCTTCTTCCTTTGACTTTAAACTATGGTACATTGAATCGTTAATAACTTCTTTGTTTATTGTCTGATCGAAATGAAATTTGTAGGACACAAAGCTGGCATATAAATGTGCAACTATGTAAAATCCGAAGGTCATACCTTTAAAATTACGTATTTTACGATTTCTGTGAGATTGGGGAGGGGTATCCAAAAAGTGAAATGTATTTTACCTTTGTATGCTATAGGAGAATATATGTACCAAATTTAGTGACTCTACCTCTTATAACTTTTAAGCTATACCTTAAAAACACTGTTCTGGAATCTTAATTTATCGATAACTTTTGAAAGAATTAAGATATCAAAAAAAAAATGACAAGTTTGTATTGAGCCAGCAGTAACAGTAACTTAAACTTAAATATAAAGTTGCTAGCTTTTATAACTTTCAAGTTATACCCGAAAAACACTTGGCTGAAATCGAAATTTATCGATAACTTTTGAACGGGACGAGATATCGAAAAAAAAATGATAAACTGGTCTTGTCCCGGCACTACGAGAACTTATATTTCAAATATGAAGTCTCTAGCTTTTGTAGTCTCTGAGAAACAGTGCGTTCATACAGACGGACAGACGGACAGACAGACAGACAGACAATAACAATATCGACTCGGCTATTGATAGTGATCAAGAATATATATACTTTATGGGGTCGGAGATGATTCCTTATGCCTGTTACATACTTTTGCACAAAACCATAATACCCCTTTTTCCCATTTTTAATGGGATCAGGGTATAAATAACAATAACAATAACAATAACAATAACAATAACAATAACAATAACAATAACAATAACAATAACAATAACAATAACAATAACAATAACAATAACAATAACAATAACAATAACAATAACAATAACAATAACAATAACAATAACAATAACAATAACAATAACAATAACAATAACAATAACAATAACAATAACAATAACAATAACAATAACAATAACAATAACAATAACAATAACAATAACAATAACAATAACAATAACAATAACAATAACAATAACAATAACAATAACAATAACAATAACAATAACAATAACAATAACAATAACAATAACAATAACAATAACAATAACAATAACAATAACAATAACAATACAAAACAATAACAATAACAATAACAATAACAATAAATAACAATAACAATAACAATAACAATAACAATAACAATAACAATAACAATAACAATAACAATAACAATAACAATAACAATAACAATAACAATACAATAACAATAACAATAACAATAACAATAACAATAACAATAACAATAACAATAACAATAACAATAACAATAACAATAACAATAACAATAACAATAACAATAACAATAACAATAACAATAACAATAACAATAACAATAACAATAACAATAACAATAACAATAACAATATCAATAACAATAACAATAACAATAACAATAACAATAACAATAACAATAACAATAACAATAACAATAACAATAACAATAACAATAACAATAACAATAACAATAACAATAACAATAACAATAACAATAACAATAACAATAACAATAACAATAACAATAACAATAACAATAACAATAACAATAACAATAACAATAACAATAACAATAACAATAACAATAACAATAACAATAACAATAACAATAACAATAACAATAACAATAACAATAACAATAACAATAACAATAACAATAACAATAACAATAACAATAACAATAACAATAACAATAACAATAACAATAACAATAACAATAACAATAACAATAACAATAACAATAACAATAATAACAATAACAATAACAATAACAATAACAATAACAATAACAATAACAATAACAATAACAATAACAATAACAATAACAATAACAATAACAATAACAATAACAATAACAATAACAATAACAATAACAATAACAATAACAATAACAATAACAATAACAATAACAATAACAATAACAATAACAATAACAATAACAATAACAATAACAATAACAATAACAATAACAATAACAATAACAATAACAATAACAATAACAATAACAATAACAATAACAATAACAATAACAATAACAATAACAATAACAATAACAATAACAATAACAATAACAATAACAATAACAATAACAATAACAATAACAATAACAATAACAATAACAATAACAATAACAATAACAATAACAATAACAATAACAATAACAATAACAATAACAATAACAATAACAATAACAATAACAATAACAATAACAATAACAATAACAATAACAATAACAATAACAATAACAATAACAATAACAATAACAATAACAATAACAATAACAATAACAATAACAATAACAATAACAATAACAATAACAATAACAATAACAATAACAATAACAATAACAATAACAATAACAATAACAATAACAATAACAATAACAATAACAATAACAATAACAATAACAATAACAATAACAATAACAATAACAATAACAATAACAATAACAATAACAATAACAATAACAATAACAATAACAATAACAATAACAATAACAATAACAATAACAATAACAATAACAATAACAATAACAATAACAATAACAATAACAATAACAATAACAATAACAATAACAATAACAATAACAATAACAATAACAATAACAATAACAATAACAATAACAATAACAATAACAATAACAATAACAATAACAATAACAATAACAATAACAATAACAATAACAATAACAATAACAATAACAATAACAATAACAATAACAATAACAATAACAATAACAATAACAATAACAATAACAATAACAATAACAATAACAATAACAATAACAATAACAATAACAATAACAATAACAATAACAATAACAATAACAATAACAATAACAATAACAACAAGTAAGAGTGCTCTAGTCGAGAGTGCCCGACTAGGATATACCCTGATCCAAGGTCTTACATTCATTGAAGTTATTTATCTGCATCCATACATAGAAACACACACACATATACAAACAAAAGCTGCTGGCTACGCGCGTCATACATTTGCTTTGCTTCTTCTTCTTCCTTTGGCACCAAACTATGTTACATTGAATCGTTAATAACTTCTTTGTTTATTGTCCGATCGTAATGAAATTTGTAGGACACAAAGATGGCATATAAATGTGAGACTATGTAAAATCCGAAGGTCATACCTCTTAAAATACGTATTTTTCGATTTCTGGGAGATCGGGGAGGGGTATCCAAAAAGTGAAAAGCATTTAACCTCTGTATGCTATTGGAGAGTATATGTACCAAATTTGGTGACTCTACGTCTTATAACTTTTAAGCTATACCCTAAAAACACTGTTTTGGAAACTTAATTTATCGATAACTTTTGAAAGGATTGAGATATTGAAAAAAAAATGATGAGTTTGTTTAGAGCCGGCAGTACAGTAACTTAAACCTGAATATAAAGTTTCTAGCTTTTATGACTTTCAAGTTATGCCCGAAAAACACTTGTCTGAAATCGATATTTATCGATTACTTTTGAACGGGATGAGATATCGAAAAAAAATGATAAACTTGTATTGACCCGGCACTACGAGAACTTATATTTCAAATATGAAGTCTCTAGCTTTTGTAGTCTCTGAGAAACAGGCGTTCATACAGACGGACGGACAGACGGACAGACAGACGGACATGGCCATATCGACTCGGCTATTGATACTGATCAAGAATATATATACTTTATGGGGTCGGAGATGCTTCCTTATGCCTGTAACATACTTTTGCACAAAACCATTATACCCCTTTTTCCCATTTTTAATGGGATCAGGGTATAATAACAATAA
>JAWNPD010000406.1:0-81787 GCA_035045305.1 Drosophila maculinotata
CTCAAGTTTATTAATTCTTGCAAAAAAATAATTGTGTATTTTTTGCGAAAAAATCATAAGGGTGAACCCTTACCAATTTTGAAATAACATTCCCAGACTTCGAATTGCCGCAACTTTGCCAAATCTAAGCCGATTTTCAATATCGAAGCCATTTTGATCATAATTTGGCATCTAGTTTAATTCTACATTTCAAGTTTATTAATTTTTTAAAAAAAATAATTGTGTATTTTTTGCGAAAAAATCATAAGGGGGAACCCTTACCAATTTTAAAATTACATTCCCAGACTTCGAATTGCCACAACTTTGCCAAATCTAAGCCGATTTTCAATATCGAAGCCATTTTGATCATAATTTGGCATCTAGTTTAATCCTTTATCTCAAGTTTATACATTTTTGAAAAAAAAAAATTTTTTTTTTTGGCGAAAAAAGCATAAGGGGGAACCCTTACCAATTTTCAAATGCCATCCCCAGACTTCTAATTGCCGCAACTTTGCCAAATCTCAGCCGATTTTCAATATCGAAGCCATTTTGATCATAATTTGGCATCTAGTTTAATTCTACATCTAAAGTTTATTAATTCTTGCAAAAAAATAATTGTGTATTTTTTGCGAAAAAATCATAAGGGTGAACCCTTACCAATTTTGAAATAACATTCCCAGACTTCGAATTGCCGCAACTTTGCCAAATCTAAGCCGATTTTCAATATCGAAGCCATTTTGATCATAATTTGGCATCTAGTTTAATTCTACATTTCAAGTTTATTAATTTTTTAAAAAAAATAATTGTGTATTTTTTGCGAAAAAATCATAAGGGGGAACCCTTACCAATTTTAAAATTACATTCCCAGACTTCGAATTGCCACAACTTTGCCAAATCTAAGCCGATTTTCAATATCGAAGCCATTTTGATCATAATTTGGCATCTAGTTTAATCCTTTATCTCAAGTTTACTACATTTTTGAAAAAAAAAATTTTTTTTTTTTTTGGCGAAAAAAGCATAAGGGGGAACCCTTACCAATTTTCAAATGACATTCCCAGACTTCGAATTGCCACAACTTTATCAAATATAAACCGATTGTCAATATCAAGGCCATTTTGATCATAATTTGGCATCTAGTTTAATCCTTCATCTCAAGTTTATTAATTTTTGAAAAAAAAAATTGTGTATTTTTTGCGAAAAAAGCATAAAGGGGAACCCTCACCAATTTTGAAATGCCATCCCCAGACTTCGAATTGCCACAACTTTGCCAAATCTCAGCCGATTTTCAATATCGAAGCCATTTTGATCATAATTTGGCATATAGTTTAATTCTACATCTCAAGTTTATACATTTTTAAAAAAAAAATAATTTTTTTTGGCGAAAAAAGCATAAGGGGGAACCCTTACCAATTTTCAAATGCCATCCCCAGACTTCTAATTGCCGCAACTTTGCCAAATCTCAGCCGATTTTCAATATCGAAGCCATTTTGATCATAATTTGGCATCTAGTTTAATTCTACATCTCAAGTTTATTAATTTTTGCAAAAAAATAATTGTGTATTTTTTGCGAAAAAATCATAAGGGGGAACCCTTACAAATTTTGAAATTACAATCCCAGACTTCGAATTGCCACAACTTTGCCAAATCTAAGCCGATTTTCAATATCGAAGCCATTTTGATCATAATTTGGCATCTAGTTTAATTCTACATCTCAAGTTTATTAATTTTTTATAAAAAATAATTGTGTATTTTTTGCGAAAAAATCATAAGGGGGAACCCCTTACCAATTTTGAAATTACATTCCCAGACTTCGAATTGCCACAACTTTGCCAAATCTTAGCCGATTTTCAATATCGAAGCCATTTTGATCATAATTTGGCATCTAGTTTAATTCTACATCTCAAGTTTATATATTTTTTGAAAAAAAAAATATTTTTTTTTTTTGGCGAAAAAAGCATAAGGGGGAACCCTTACCAATTTTCAAATGACATTGGGGGGCCCAGACTTCGAATTGCCGCAACTGGGTGGTGCCAAATCTCAGCCGATTTTCAATATCGAAGCCATTTTGATCATAATTTGGCATCTAGTTTAATTCTACATCTCAAGTTTATTAATTTTTGGGGGAAAAATAATTGTGTATTTTTTGCGAAAAAATCATAAGGGGGAACCCTTACCAATTTTAAAATTACATTCCCAGACTTCGAATTGCCACAACTTTGCCAAATCTAAGCCGATTTTCAATATCGAAGCCATTTTGATCATAATTTGGCATCTAGTTTAATCCTACATCTCAAATTTATACATTTTTGAAAAAAAAAAATATTTTTTTTTTTGGCGAAAAAAGCATAAGGGGGA
Organism: Drosophila maculinotata; assembly: GCA_035045305.1. Taxonomy (NCBI): domain Eukaryota; kingdom Metazoa; phylum Arthropoda; class Insecta; order Diptera; family Drosophilidae; genus Drosophila; species Drosophila maculinotata. The sequence goes on from JAWNPD010000406.1 coordinate 2,335, forward strand.
ACCCTTACCAATTTTCAAATGACATTCCCAGACTTCGAATTGCCACAACTTTATCAAATATAAACCGATTGTCAATATCAAGGCCATTTTGATCATAATTTGGCATCTAGTTTAATTCTACATCTCAAGTTTATTAATTTTTGAAAAAAAAATTGTGTATTTTTTGCGAAAAAAAGCATAAGGGGGAACCCTTACCAATTTTCAAATGACATTCCCAGACTTCGAATTGCCACAACTTTATCAAATATAAACCGATTGTCAATATCAAGGCCATTTTGATCATAATTTGGCATCTAGTTTAATTCTACATCTCAAGTTTATTAATTTTTGAAAAAAAAATTGTGTATTTTTTGCGAAAAAAAGCATAAAGGGGAACCCTCACCAATTTTGAAATGCCATCCCCAGACTTCGAATTGCCACAACTTTGCCAAATCTCAGCCGATTTTCAATATCGAAGCCATTTTGATCATAATTTGGCATCTAGTTTAATTCTACATCTCAAGTTTATACATTTTTTGAAAAAAAAATATTTTTTTTTTTGGGCGAAAAAAGCATAAGGGGGAACCCTTACCAATTTTCAAATGCCATCCCCAGACTTCTAATTGCCGCAACTTTGCCAAATCTCAGCCGATTTTCAATATCGAAGCCATTTTGATCATAATTTGGCATCTAGTTTAATTCTACATCTCAAGTTTATTAATTTTTGCAAAAAAATAATTGTGTATTTTTTGCGAAAAAATCATAAGGGGGAACCCTTACAAATTTTGAAATTACAATCCCAGACTTCGAATTGCCACAACTTTGCCAAATCTAAGCCGATTTTCAATATCGAAGCCATTTTGATCATAATTTGGCATCTAGTTTAATTCTACATTTCAAGTTTATTAATTTTTTATAAAAAATAATTGTGTATTTTTTGCGAAAAAATCATAAAGGGGAACCCTTACCAATTTTGAAATTACATTCCCAGACTTCGAATTGCCACAACTTTGCCAAATCTAAGCCGATTTTCAATATCGAAGCCATTTTGATCATAATTTGGCATCTAGTTTAATCCTACATCTCAAGTTTATATATTTTTGAAAAAAAAAATATTTTTTTTTATTTGGCGAAAAAAGCATAAGGGGGAACCCTTACCAATTTTCAAATGACATTCCCAGACTTCGAATTGCCACAACTTTATCAAATCTAAACCGATTGTCAATATCGAGGCCATTTTGATCATAATTTGGCATCTAGTTTAATTCTACACCTCAAGTTTATTAATTTTTGAAAAAAAAATTGTGTATTTTTTGCGAAAAAAGCATAAGGGGGGAACCCTCACCAATTTTGAAATGCCATCCCCAGACTTCGAATTGCCGCAACTTTGCCAAATCTCAGCCGATTTTCAATATCGAAGCCATTTTGATCATAATTTGGCATCTAGTTTAATTCTACATCTCAAGTTTATTAATTTTTGGCGAAAAAATAATTGTGTATTTTTTGCGAGAAAATCATAAGGGGGAACCCTTACAAATTTTGAAATTACATTCCCAGACTTCGTATTGCCACAACTTTGCCAAATCTAAGCCGATTTTTAATATCGAAGCCATTTTGATCATAATTTGGCATCTAGTTTAATCCTACATCTCAAGTTTATACATTTTTTGAAAAAAAAAACGTTTATTTTTTTTGGCGAAAAAAGCATAAGGGGGAACCCTAACCAATTTTCAAATGACATTCCCAAACTTCGATTTGCCACAACTTTGTCAACTCTAAGCCGATTTTCAATATCGAGGCCATTTTGATCATAATTTGGCATCTAGTTTAATTCTACATCTCAAGTTTATTAATTTTTGAAAAAAAAATTGTGTATTTTTTGCGAAAAAAGCATAAGAGGGAACCCTCACCAATTTTGAAATGCCATCCCCAGACTTCGAATTGCCGCAACTTTGCCAAATCTAAGCCGATTTTCAATATCGAAGCCATTTCGATCATAATTTGGCATCTAGTTTAATTCTACATCTCAAGTTTATTAATTTTTGCAAATAAATAATTAAGTATTTTTTGCGAAAAAATCATAAGGGGGAACCCTCACAAATTTTGAAATTACATTCCCAGACTTCGAATTGCCACAACTTTGCCAAATCTAAGCCGATTTTTAATATCGAAGCCATTCTGATCATAGTTTGGCATCTAGTTTAATTCTACACCTCAAGTTTAATAATTTTTGGAAAAAAATTGTGTATATTTTGCGAAAAAAGCATAAGGGGGAACCCTCACCAGTTTTGAAATGACATCCCCAGACTTCGAATTGCCACAACTTTGCTAAATCTCAGCCGATTTTCAATATCGAAGCCATTTTGATCATAATTTGGCATCTAGTTTAATTCTACATTTCAAGTTTATTAATTTTTTAAAAAAAATAATTGTGTATTTTTTGCGAAAAAATCATAAAGGGGAACCCTTACGAATTTTGAAATAACATTCCCAGACTTCGAATTGCCACAACTTTGCCAAATCTAAGCCGATTTTCAATATCGAAGCCATTTTGATCATAATTTGGCATCTAGTTTAATCCTTCATCTCAAGTTTATACATTTTTGAAAAAAAAAAAAAATATTTTTTTTTTGGCGAAAAAAGCATAAGGTGGAACCCTTACCAATTTTCAAATGACATTCCCAGACTTCGAATTGCCACAACTTTATCAAATATAAACCGATTGTCAATATCGAGGCCATTTTGATCATAATTTGGCATCTAGTTTAATTCTACATCTCAAGTTTATTAATTTTTGAAAAAAAAAATTGTGTAATTTTTCCGAAAAAAGCATAAGGGGGAACCCTCACCAGTTTTGAAATGCCATCCCCAGACTTCGAATTGCCACAACTTTGCCAAATCTAAGCCGATTTTCAATATCGAAGCCATTTTGATCATAATTTGGCATCTAGTTTAATTCTACATCTCAAGTTTATTAATTTTTACAAAAAAATAATTGTGTATTTTTTGCGAAAAAATCATAAGGGGGAACCCTTACAAATTTTAAAATTACAATCCCAGACTTCGAATTGCCACAACTTTGCCAAATCTCAGCCGATTTTCAATATCGAAGCCATTTTGATCATAATTTGGCATCTAGTTTAATTCTACATCTTAAGTTTATACATTTTTGAAAAAAAAAAATATTTTTTTTTTTGCGTAAAAAGCATAAGGGGGAACCCTTACCAATTTTCAAATGCCATCCCCAGACTTCTAATTGCCGCAACTTTGCCAAATCTCAGCCGATTTTCAATATCGAAGCCATTTTGATCATAATTTGGCAACTAGTTTAATTCTACATCTTAAGTTTATACATTTTTGAAAAAAAAAAATGTTTTTTTTTTGGCGAAAAAAGCATAAGGGGGAACCCTAACCAATTTTCAAATGACATTCCCAGATTTCGAATTGCCACAACTTTGTCAAATCTAAACCGATTGTCAATATCGAAGCCGTTCTGATCATAATTTGGCATCTAGTTTAATTCTACATCTCAAGTTCATTAATTTTTGAAAAAAAAAATTGTGTATTTTTTGCGAAAAAAGCATAAGGGGGAACCCTCACCAATTTTGAAATGCCATCCCCAGACTTCGAATTGCCGCAACTTTGCCAAATCTAAGCCGATTTTCAATATCGAAGCCATTTTGATCATAATTTGGCAACTAGTTTAATCCTACATCTTAAGTTTATACATTTTTGAAAAAAAAAAAATGGTTTTTTTTTTTCGAAAAAAGCATAAGGGGGAACCCTTACCAATTTTCAAATGCCATCCCCAGACTTCTAATTGCCACAACTTTGCCAAATCTAAGCCGATTTTCAATATCGAAGCCATTTTGATCATAATTTGGCATCTAGTTTAATCCTACATCTAGATTTATACATTTTTGAAAAAAAAAACTTTTTTTTTTTTGGCGAAAAAAGCATAAGGGGGAACCCTAACCAATTTTCAAATGACATTCCCAAACTTCGAATTGCCACAACTTTGTCAAATCTAAGCCGATTGTCAATATCGAGGCCATTTTGATCATAATTTGGCATCTAGTTTAATTCTACACCTCAAGTTTATTAATTTTTGAAAAAAAAATTGTGTATTTTTTGCGAAAAAAGCATAAGGGGGGGAACCTTCACCAATTTTGAAATGCCATCCCCAGACTTCGAATTGCCGCAACTTTGCCAAATCTCAGCCGATTTTCAATATCGAAGCCATTTTGATCATAATTTGACATCTAGTTTAATTCTACATCTCAAGTTTATTAATTTTTGCAAAAAAATAATTGTGTATTTTTTGCGAGAAAATCATAAGGGGGAACCCTTACAAATTTTGAAATTACATTCCCAGACTTCGAATTGCCACAACTTTGTCAAATCTAAGCCGATTTTCAATATCGAAGCCATTTTGATCATAATTTGGCATCTAGTTTAATTCTACATCTCAAGTTTATTAATTTTTTAAAAAAATAATTGTGTATTTTTTGCGAAAAAATCATAAGGGGGAACCCTTACCAATTTTGAAATTACATTCCCAGACTTCGAATTGCCACAACTTTTCCAAATCTAAGCCGATTTTCAATATCGAAGCCATTTTGATCATAATTTGGCATCTAGTTTAATCCTTCATCTCAAGTTTATACATTTTTGAAAAAAAAAAATATGTTTTTTTTTTGGCGAAAAAAGCAAAGGGGGAACCCTTACCAATTTTCAAATGACATTCCCAGACTTCGAATTGCCACAACTTTATCAAATATAAACCGATTGTCAATATCGAATCCATTTTGATCATAATTTGGCATCTAGTTTAATTCTACATCTCAAGTTTATTAATTTTTGCAAAAAAATAATTGTGTATTTTTTGCGAAAAAATCATAAGGGGGAACCCTTACAAATTTTGAAATTACAATCCCAGACTTCGAATTGCCACAACTTTGCCAAATCTCAGCCGATTTTCAATATCGAAGCCATTTTGATCATAATTTGGCATCTAGTTGAATTCTACATCTTAAGTTTATACATTTTTTAAAAAAAAAATTTTTTTTTTTTTTGCGAAAAAAGCATAAGGGGGAACCCTTACCAATTTTCAAATGCCATCCCCAGACTTCTAATTGCCGCAACTTTGCCAAATCTCAGCCGATTTTCAATATCGAGGCCATTTTGATCATAATTTGGCAACTAGTTTAATTCTACATCTTAAGTTTATACATTTTTGAAAAAAAAAAATGTTTTTTTTTTGGCGAAAAAAGCATAAGGGGGAACCCTAACCAATTTTCAAATGACATTCCCAGACTTCGTATTGCCACAACTTTGTCAAATCTAAACCGATTGTCAATATCGAAGCCGTTCTGATCATAATTTGGCATCTAGTTTAATTCTATAACTCAAGTTTATTAATTTTTGAAAAAAAAATTGTGTATTTTTTGCGAAAAAAGCATAAGGGGGAACCCTCATTAATTTTGAAATGCCATCCCCAGACTTCGAATTGCCGCAACTTTGCCAAATCTAAGCCGATTTTCAATATCGAAGCCATTTTGATCATAATTTGGCAACTAGTTTAATTCTACATCTTAAGTTTATACATTTTTGAAAAAAAAAAATGTTTTTTTTTTGGCGAAAAAAGCATAAGGGGGAACCCTTACCAATTTTCAAATGCCATCCCCAGACTTCTAATTGCCACAACTTTGCCAAATCTAAGCCGATTTTCAATATCGAAGCCATTTTGATCATAATTTGGCATCTAGTTTAATTCTACACCTCAAGTTTATTAATTTTTGAAAAAAAATTGTGTATTTTTTGCGAAAAAAGCATAAGGGGGAACCCTAACCAATTTTCAAATGACATTCCCAAACTTCGAATTGCCACAACTTTGTCAAATCTAAGCCGATTTTCAATATCGAAGCCATTTTGATCATAATTTGGCATCTAGTTTAATTCTACATCTCAAGTTTATTAATTTTTGCAAAAAAATAATTGTGTATTTTTTGCGAAAAAATCATAAGGGGGAACCCTTACAAATTGTGAAATTACATTCCCAGACTTCGAATTGCCACAACTTTGCCAAATCTAAGCCGATTTTTAATATCGAAGCCATTCTGATCATAATTTGGCATCAAGTTTAATTCTACATTTTTATTAATTTAATTTATTAATTTAATTTATTTTTATTAATTTTTTTGAAAAAAATTGTGTATATTTTGCGAAAAAAGCATAAGGGGGAACCCTCATCAGTTTTGAAATGCCATCCCCAGACTTCGAATTGCCAAAACTTTGCCAAATCTCAGCCGATTTTCAATATCGTAGCCATTTTGATCATAATTTGGCATCTAGTTTAATTCTACATCTTAAATTTATACATTTTTGAAAAAAAAAATGTTTTTTTTTTGGCGAAAAAAGCATAAGGGGGAACCCTAACCAATTTTCAAATGACATTCCCAGACTTCGTATTGCCGCAACTTTGTCAAATCTAAACCGATTGTCAATATCGAAGCCATTTTGATCATAATTTGGCATCTAGTTTAATTCTACATCTCAAGTTTATTAATTTTTGCAAAAAAATAATTGTGTATTTTTTGCGAAAAAATCATAAGGGGGAACCCTTACAAATTTTGAAATTACAATCCCAGACTTCGAATTGCCACAACTTTGCCAAATCTCAGCCGATTTTCAATATCGAAGCCATTTTGATCATAATTTGGCATCTAGTTTAATTCTACATCTCAAGTTTATTAATTTTTGAAAAAAAAATTGTGTATTTTTTGCGAAAAAAGCATAAGGGGGAACCCTTACCAATTTTGAAATGCCATCCCCAGACTTCTAATTGCCGCAACTTTGCCAAATCTCAGCCGATTTTCAATATCGAAGCCATTTTGATCATAATTTGGCATCTAGTTTAATTCTACATCTCAAGTTTATTAATTTTTGGCAAAAAAATAATTGTGTATTTTTTGCGAGAAAATCATAAGGGGGAACCCTTACAAATTTTGAAATTACATTCCCAGACTTCGAATTGCCACAACTTTGCCAAATCTAAGCCGATTTTTAATATCGAAGCCATTTTGATCATAATTTGGCATCTAGTTTAATCCTACATCTCAGAGTTTATACATTTTTGAAAAAAAAAATTTTTTTTTTTGGCGAAAAAAGCATAAGGGGGAACCCTAACCAATTTTCAAATGACATTCCCAGACTTCGAATTGCCACAACTTTGCCAAATCTAAGCCGATTTTCAATATCGAAGCCATTTTGATCATAATTTGGCATCTAGTTTAATTCTACATCTCAAGTTTATTAATTTTTGCAAATTAATAATTGTGTATTTTTTGCGAAAAAATCATAAGGGGGAACCCTTACAAATTGTGAAATTACATTCCCAGACTTCGAATTGCCACAACTTTGCCAAATCTAAGCCGATTTTCAATATCGAAGCCATTCTGATCATAATTTGGCATCAAGTTTAATTCTACATCTTTATTAATTTAATTTATTAATTTAATTTATTTTTGTATAATTTTTGAAAAAAATTGTGTATTTTTTGCGAAAAAAGCATAAGGGGGAACCCTCATCAATTTTGAAATGCCATCCCCAGACTTCGAATTGCCAAAACTTTGCCAAATCTCAGCCGATTTTCAATATCGAAGCCATTTTGATCATAATTTGGCATCTAGTTTAATCCTACATCTCAAGTTTATACATTTTTGAAAAAAAAAATATATTTTTTTTGGCGAAAAAAGCATAAGGGGGAACCCTTACCAATTTTCAAATTACATTCCCAGACTTCGAATTGCCACAACTTTGCCAAATCTAAGCCGATTTTCAATATCGAAGCCATTTTGATCATAATTTGGCATCTAGTTTAATTCTACATCTCAAGTTTATACATTTTTGAAAAAAAAAATTTTTTTTTTTTTGGCGAAAAAAGCATAAGGGGGAACCCTCACCAATTTTGAAATGCCATCCCCAGACTTCGAATTGCCACAACTTTGCCAAATCTAAGCCGATTTTCAATATCGAAGCCATTTTGATCATAATTTGGCATCTAGTTTAATTCTACATCTCAAGTTTATTAATTTTTGCAAAAAAATAATTGTGTATTTTTTGCGAAAAAATCATAAGGGGGAACCCTTACAAATTTTGAAATTACATTCCCAGACTTCGAATTGCCACAACTTTGCCAAATCTAAGCCGATTTTTAATATCGAAGCCATTTTGATCATAATTTGGCATCTAGTTTAATTCTACATCTCAAGTTTATTAATTTTTGAAAAAAAAAATTGTGTATTTTTTGCGAAAAAAAGCATAAGGGGGAACCCTCACCAATTTTGAAATGCCATCCCCAGACTTCTAATTGCCGCAACTTTGCCAAATCTAAGCCGATTTTCAATATCGAAGCCATTTTGATCATAATTTGGCATCTAGTTTAATTCTACATCTCAAGTTTATACATTTTTGAAAAAAAAAAATGTTTTTTTTTTGGCGAAAAAAGCATAAGGGGGAACCCTCACCAATTTTCAAATGACATTCCCAGACTTCGAATTGCCACAACTTTGCCAAATCTAAGCCGATTTTCAATATCGAAGCCATTTTGATCATAATTTGGCATCTAGTTTAATTCTACATTTCAAGTTTATTAATTTTTTATAAAAAATAATTGTTTATTTTTTGCGAAAAAATCATAAGGGGGAACCCTTACCAATTTTGAAATTACATTCCCAGACTTCGAATTGCCACAACTTTGCCAAATCTAAGCCGATTTTCAATATCGAGGCCATTTTGATCATAATTTGGCATCTAGTTTAATTCTACATCTCAAGTTTATTACATTTTTGTAAAAAAAAATATGTGTTTTTTTTGCGAAAAAATCATAAGGGGGAACCCTTACCAATTTTCAAATGACATTCCCAGACTTCGAATTGCCACAACTTTGTCAAATCTAAGCCGATTTTCAATATCGAAGCCATTTTGATCATAATTTGGCATCTAGTTTAATTCTACATCTCAAGTTTATTAATTTTTGAAAAAAAAATTGTGTATTTTTTGCGAAAAAAGCATAAGAGGGAACCCTCACCAATTTTGAAATGCCATCCCCAGACTTCGAATTGCCGCAACTTTGCCAAATCTAAGCCGATTTTCAATATCGAAGCCATTTCGATCATAATTTGGCATCTAGTTTAATCCTTCATCTCAAGTTTATTAATTTTTGCAAATAAATAATTGTGTATTTTTTGCGAAAAAATCATAAGGGGGAACCCTCACAAATTTTGAAATTACATTCCCAGACTTCGAATTGCCACAACTTTGCCAAATCTAAGCCGATTTGTCAATATCGAAGCCATTCTGATCATAGTTTGGCATCTAGTTTAATTCTACATCTCAAGTTTATTAATTTTTGGAAAAAAATTGTGTATTTTTTGCGAAAAAATCATAAGGGGGAACCCTTACCAATTTTGAAATTACATTCCCAGACTTCGAATTGCCACAACTTTGCCAAATCTAAGCCGATTTTCAATATCGAAGCCATTTCGATCATAATTTGGCATCTAGTTTAATCCTTCATCTCAAGTTTATACATTTTTGAAAAAAAAAAATATTTTTTTTTTGGCGAAAAAAGCATAAGGGGGAACCCTTACCAATTTTCAAATGACATTCCCAGACTTCGAATTGCCACAACTTTATCAAATATAAACCGATTGTCAATATCGAGTCCATTTTGATCATAATTTGGCATCTAGTTTAATTCTACATCTCAAGTTTATTAATTTATGCAAAAAAATAATTGTGTATTTTTTGCGAAAAAATCATAAGGGGGAACCCTTACCAATTTTGAAATTACAATCCCAGACTTCGAATTGCCACAACTTTGCCAAATCTCAGCCGATTTTCAATATCGAAGCCATTTTGATCATAATTTGGCATCTAGTTTAATCCTTCATCTCAAGTTTATACATTTTTGAAAAAAAAAATATTTTTTTTTTGGCGAAAAAAGCATAAGGGGGAACCCTTACCAATTTTCAAATGACATTCCCAGACTTCGAATTGCCACAACTTTATCAAATATAAACCGATTGTCAATATCGAGTCCATTTTGATCATAATTTGGCATCTAGTTTAATTCTACATCTCAAGTTTATTAATTTTTGCAAAAAAATAATTGTGTATTTTTTGCGAAAAAATCATAAGGGGGAACCCTTACAAATTTTGAAATTACAATCCCAGACTTCGAATTGCCACAACTTTGCCAAATCTCAGCCGATTTTCAATATCGAAGCCATTTTGATCATAATTTGGCATCTAGTTTAATTCTACATCTTAAGTTTATACATTTTTGAAAAAAAAAATATTTTTTTTTTGCGAAAAAAGCATAAAGGGGAACCCTCACCAATTTTGAAATGCCATCCCCAGACTTCGAATTGCCGCAACTTTGCCAAATCTAAAACGATTTTCAATATCGAAGCCATTTTGATCATAATTTGGCAACTAGTTTAATTCTACATCTTAAGTTTATACATTTTTGAAAAAAAAAATGTTTTTTTTTTGGCGAAAAAAGCATAAGGGGGAACCCTTACCAATTTTCAAATGCCATCCCCAGACTTCTAATTGCCGCAACTTTGCCAAATCTCAGCCGATTTTCAATATCGAAGCCATTTTGATCATAATTTGGCATCTAGTTTAATTCTACATCTCAAGTTTATTAATTTTTGCAAAAAAATAATTGTGTATTTTTTGCGAAAAAATCATAAGGGGGAACCCTTACAAATTTTGAAATTACAATCCCAGACTTCGAATTGCCACAACTTTGCCAAATAAAAGCCGATTTTCAATATCGAAGCCATTTTGATCATAATTTGGCATCTAGTTTAATTCTACATTTCAAGTTTATTCATTTTTTATAAAAAATAATTGTGTATTTTTTGGCGAAAAAAGCATAAGGGGGAACCCTAACCAATTTTCAAATGACATTCCCAAACTTCGAATTGCCACAACTTTGTCAAATCTAAGCCGATTTTCAATATCGAGGCCATTTTGATCATAATTTGGCATCTAGTTTAATTCTACATCTCAAGTTTATTAATTTTTGAAAAAAAAATTGTGAATTTTTTGCGAAAAAAGCATAAGGGGGAACCCTTACCAATTTTGAAATTACATTCCCAGACTTCAAATTGCCACAACTTTGCCAAATCTAAGCCGATTTTCAATATCGAAGCCATTTTGATCATAATTTGGCATCTAGTTTAATCCTTCATCTCAAGTTTATACATTTTTGAAAAAAAAAAATATTTTTTTTTTGGCGAAAAAAGCATAAGGGGGAACCCTTACCAATTTTCAAATGACATTCCCAGACTTCGAATTGCCACAACTTTATCAAATATAAACCGATTGTCAATATCGAGTCCATTTTGATCATAATTTGGCATCTAGTTTAATTCTACATCTCAAGTTTATTAATTTTTGCAAAAAAATAATTGTGTATTTTTTGCGAAAAAATCATAAGGGGGAACCCTTACAAATTTTGAAATTACAATCCCAGACTTCGAATTGCCACAACTTTGCCAAATCTCAGCCGATTTTCAATATCGAAGCCATTTTGATCATAATTTGGCATCTAGTTTAATTCTACATCTTAAGTTTATACATTTTTGAAAAAAAAAATATGTTTTTTTTTTGCGAAAAAAGCATAAGGGGGAACCCTCACCAATTTTGAAATGCCATCCCCAGACTTCGAATTGCCGCAACTTTGCCAAATCTAAGCCGATTTTCAATATCGAAGCCATTTTGATCATAATTTGGCATCTAGTTTAATTCTACATCTTAAGTTTATACATTTTTGAAAAAAAAAATGTTTTTTTTTTGGCGAAAAAAGCATAAGGGGGAACCCTTACCAATTTTCAAATGCCATCCCCAGACTTCTAATTGCCGCAACTTTGCCAAATCTCAGCCGATTTTCAATATCGAAGCCATTTTGATCATAATTTGGCATCTAGTTTAATTCTACATCTCAAGTTTATTAATTTTTGCAAAAAAATAATTGTGTATTTTTTGCGAAAAAATCATAAGGGGGAACCCTTACAAATTTTGAAATTACAATCCCAGACTTCGAATTGCCACAACTTTGCCAAATAAAAGCCGATTTTCAATATCGAAGCCATTTTGATCATAATTTGGCATCTAGTTTAATTCTACATTTCAAGTTTATTCATTTTTTATAAAAAATAATTGTGTATTTTTTGCGAAAAAATCATAAGGGGGAACCCTTACCAATTTTGAAATTACATTCCCAGACTTCGAATTGCCACAACTTTGCCAAATCTAAGCCGATTTTCAATATCGAAGCCATTTTGATCATAATTTGGCATCTAGTTTAATCCTACATCTAGATTTATACATTTTTGAAAAAAAAAACGTTTTTTTTTTTGGCGAAAAAAGCATAAGGGGGAACCCTAACCAATTTTCAAATGACATTCCCAAACTTCGAATTGCCACAACTTTGTCAAATCTAAGCCGATTGTCAATATCGAGGCCATTTTGATCATAATTTGGCATCTAGTTTAATTCTACACCTCAAGTTTATTAATTTTTGAAAAAAAAATTGTGTATTTTTTGCGAAAAAAGCATAAGGGGGAACCTTCACCAATTTTGAAATGCCATCCCCAGACTTCGAATTGCCGCAACTTTGCCAAATCTCAGCCGATTTTCAATATCGAAGCCATTTTGATCATAATTTGACATCTAATTTTCAATAATTCTACATTTCAAGTTTATTAATTTTTGGCGAAAAAATAATTGTGTATTTTTTGCGAGAAAATCATAAGGGGGAACCCTTACAAATTTTGAAATTACATTCCCAGACTTCGTATTGCCACAACTTTGCCAAATCTAAGCCGATTTTTAATATCGAAGCCATTTTGATCATAATTTGGCATCTAGTTTAATCCTACATCTAGATTTATACATTTTTGAAAAAAAAAATTTTTTTTTTTTGGCGAAAAAAGCATAAGGGGGAACCCTAACCAATTTTCAAATGACATTCCCAAACTTCGAATTGCCACAACTTTGTCAAATCTAAGCCGATTTTCAATATCGAGGCCATTTTGATCATAATTTGGCATCTAGTTTAATTCTACATCTCAAGTTTATTAATTTTTGAAAAAAAAATTGTGTATTTTTTGCGAAAAAAGCATAAGGGGGAACCCTCACCAATTTTGAAATGCCATCCCCAGACTTCGAATTGCCGCAACTTTGCCAAATCTAAGCCGATTTTCAATATCGAAGCCATTTCGATCATAATTTGGCATCTAGTTTAATTCTACATCTCAAGTTTATTAATTTTTGCAAATAAATAATTGTGTATTTTTTGCGAAAAAATCATAAGGGGGAACCCTTACAAATTGTGAAATTACATTCCCAGACTTCGAATTGCCACAACTTTGCCAAATCTAAGCCGATTTTTAATATCGAAGCCATTCTGATCATAATTTGGCATCTAGTTTAATTCTACATTTTCATTAGTTTAATTTATTAATTTAATTTATTTTTATTAATTTTTGGAAAAAAATTGTGTATATTTTGCGAAAAAAGCATAAGGGGGAACCCTCATCAGTTTTGAAATGCCATCCCCAGACTTCGAATTGCCAAAACTTTGCCAAATCTCAGCCGATTTTCAATATCGAAGCCATTTTGATCATAATTTGGCATCTAGTTTAATTCTACATTTCAAGTTTATTAATTTTTTATAAAAAATAATTGTGTATTTTTTGCGAAAAAAATCATAAGGGGGAACCCTTACGAATTTTGAAATAACATTCCCAGACTTCGAATTGCCACAACTTTGCCAAATCTAAGCCGATTTTCAATATCGAAGCCATTTTGATCATAATTTGGCATCTAGTTTAATCCTTCATCTCAAGTTTATACATTTTTGAAAAAAAAAAATATTTTTTTTTTGGCGAAAAAAGCATAAGGGGGAACCCTTACCAATTTTCAAATGACATTCCCAGACTTCGAATTGCCACAACTTTGCCAAATCTAAGCCGATTTTCAATATCGAAGCCATTTTGATCATAATTTGGCATCTTGTTTAATTCTACATCTCAAGTTTATACATTTTTGAAAAAAAAAAATGTTTTTTTTTTTGGCGAAAAAAGCATAAGGGGGAACCCTCACCAGTTTTGAAATGCCATCCCCAGACTTCGAATTGCCACAACTTTGCCAAATCTCAGCCGATTTTCAATATCGAAGCCATTTTGATCATAATTTGGCATCTAGTTTAATTCTACATCTCAAGTTTATTAATTTTTGCAAATAAATAATTGTGTATTTTTTGCGAAAAAATCATAAGGGGGAACCCTTACAAATTTTGAAATTACATTCCCAGACTTCGAATTGCCACAACTTTGCCAAATCTAAGCCGATTTTTAATATCGAAGCCATTCTGATCATAGTTTGGCATCTAGTTTAATTCTACATCTCAAGTTTATTAATTTTTGAAAAAAAATAATTGTGTATTTTTTGCGAAAAAATCATAAGGGGGAACCCTTACGAATTTTGAAATTACATTCCCAGACTTCGAATTGCCACAACTTTGCCAAATCTAAGCCGATTTTCAATATCGAAGCCATTTTGATCATAATTTGGCATCTTGTTTAATTCTACATCTCAAGTTTATACATTTTTGAAAAAAAAAATGTTTTTTTTTTTTGGCGAAAAAAGCATAAGGGGGAACCCTTACCAATTTTCAAATGACATTCCCAGACTTCGAATTGCCACAACTTTGCCAAATCTAAGCCGATTTTCAATATCGAAGCCATTTTGATCATAATTTGGCATCTAGTTTAATTCTACATTTCAAGTTTATTAATTTTTTAAATAAAATAATTGTGTATTTTTTGCGAAAAAATCATAAGGGGGAACCCTTACGAATTTTGAAATTACATTCCCAGACTTCGAATTGCCACAACTTTGCCAAATCTAAGCCGATTTTCAATATCGAAGCCATTTTGATCATAATTTGGCATCTAGTTTAATCCTACATCTCAAGTTTATACATTTTTGAAAAAAAAAATATATTTTATTTGGCGAAAAAAGCATAAGGGGGAACCCTTACCAATTTTCAAATGACATTCCCAGACTTCGAATTGCAACAACTTTATCAAATCTAAACCGATTGTCAATATCGAAGCCATTTTGATCATAATTTGGCATCTAGTTTAATTCTACATCTCAAGTTTATTAATTTTTGGCGAAAAAATAATTGTGTATTTTTTGCGAAAAAATCATAAGGGGGAACCCTTACAAATTTTGAAATTACATTCCCAGACTTCGTATTGCCACAACTTTGCCAAATCTAAGCCGATTTTTAATATCGAAGCCATTTTGATCATAATTTGGCATCTAGTTTAATCCTACATCTCAAATTTATACATTTTTGAAAAAAAAAATGTTTTTTTTTTTTGGCGAAAAAAGCATAAGGGGGAACCCTTACCAATTTTCAAATGACATTCCCAAACTTCGAATTGCCACAACTTTGTCAAGTCTAAGCCGATTGTCAATATCGAGGCCATTTTGATCATAATTTGGCATCTAGTTTAATTCTACATCTCAAGTTTATTAATTTTTGAAAAAAAAATTGTGTATTTTTTGCGAAAAAAGCATAAGAGGGAACCCTCACCAATTTTGAAATGCCATCCCCAGACTTCGAATTGCCGCAACTTTGCCAAATCTAAGCCGATTTTCAATATCGAAGCCATTTCGATCATAATTTGGCATCTAGTTTAATTCTACATCTCAAGTTTATACATTTTTGAAAAAAAAAATATTTTTTTTTTGGCGAAAAAAGCATAAGGGGGAACCCTTACCAATTTTCAAATGACATTCCCAGACTTCGAATTGCCACAACTTTGCCAAATCTAAGCCGATTTTCAATATCGAAGCCATTTTGATCATAATTTGGCATCTTGTTTAATTCTACATCTCAAGTTTATTACATTTTTGAAAAAAAAATTGTTTTTTTTTTTGCGAAAAAAGCATAAGGGGGAACCCTCACCAGTTTTGAAATGCCATCCCCAGACTTCGAATTGCCACAACTTTGCCAAATCTCAGCCGATTTTCAATATCGAAGCCATTTTGATCATAATTTGGCATCTAGTTTAATTCTACATCTCAAGTTTATTAATTTTTGCAAAAAAATAATTGTGTATTTTTTGCGAAAAAATCATAAGGGGGAACCCTTACAAATTTTGAAATTACATTCCCAGACTTCGAATTGCCACAACTTTGCCAAATCTAAGCCGATTTTTAATATCGAAGCCATTCTGATCATAGTTTGGCATCTAGTTTAATTCTACATCTCAAGTTTATTAATTTTTGAAAAAAAATAATTGTGTATTTTTTGCGAAAAAATCATAAGGGGGAACCCTTACCAATTTTTAAATTACATTCCCAGACTTCGAATTGCCACAACTTTGCCAAATCTAAGCCGATTTTCAATATCGAAGCCATTTTGATCATAATTTGGCATCTAGTTTAATTCTACATCTCAAGTTTATACATTTTTGAAAAAAAAAATGTTTTTTTTTTTGGCGAAAAAAGCATAAGGGGGAACCCTTACCAATTTTCAAATGACATTCCCAGACTTCGAATTGCCACAACTTTGCCAAATCTAAGCCGATTTTCAATATCGAAGCCATTTTGATCATAATTTGGCATCTAGTTTAATTCTACATTTCAAGTTTATTAATTTTTTAAATAAAACAATTGTGTATTTTTTGCGAAAAAATCATAAGGGGGAACCCTTACGAATTTTGAAATTACATTCCCAGACTTCGAATTGCCACAACTTTGCCAAATCTAAGCCGATTTTCAATATCGAAGCCATTTTGATCATAATTTGGCATCTAGTTTAATTCTACATTTCAAGTTTATTAATTTTTTAAATAAAATAATTGTGAATTTTTTGCGAAAAAATCATAAGGGGGAACCCTTACGAATTTTGAAATTACATTCCCAGACTTCGAATTGCCACAACTTTGCCAAATCTAAGCCGATTTTCAATATCGAAGCCATTTCGATCATAATTTGGCATCTAGTTTAATTCTACATCTCAAGTTTATACATTTTTGAAAAAAAGAAATATTTTTTTTTTGGCGAAAAAAGCATAAGGGGGAACCCTTACCAATTTTCAAATGACATTCCCAGACTTCGAATTGCCACAACTTTGCCAAATCTAAGCCGATTTTCAATATCGAAGCCATTTTGATCATAATTTGGCATCTTGTTTAATTCTACATCTCAAGTTTATACATTTTTGAAAAAAAAAATGTTTTTTTTTTTGGCGAAAAAAGCATAAGGGGGAACCCTCACCAGTTTTGAAATGCCATCCCCAGACTTCGAATTGCCACAACTTTGCCAAATCTCAGCCGATTTTCAATATCGAAGCCATTTTGATCATAATTTGGCATCTAGTTTAATTCTACATCTCAAGTTTATTAATTTTTGCAAATAAATAATTGTGTATTTTTTGCGAAAAAATCATAAGGGGGAACCCTTACAAATTTTGAAATTACATTCCCAGACTTCGAATTGCCACAACTTTGCCAAATCTAAGCCGATTTTTAATATCGAAGCCATTCTGATCATAGTTTGGCATCTAGTTTAATTCTACATCTCAAGTTTATTAATTTTTGAAAAAAAATAATTGTGAATTTTTTGCGAAAAAATCATAAGGGGGAACCCTTACGAATTTTGAAATTACATTCCCAGACTTCGAATTGCCACAACTTTGCCAAATCTAAGCCGATTTTCAATATCGAAGCCATTTTGATCATAATTTGGCATCTTGTTTAATTCTACATCTCAAGTTTATACATTTTTGAAAAAAAAAAATGTTTTTTTTTTTTGGCGAAAAAAGCATAAGGGGGAACCCTTACCAATTTTCAAATGACATTCCCAGACTTCGAATTGCCACAACTTTGCCAAATCTAAGCCGATTTTCAATATCGAAGCCATTTTGATCATAATTTGGCATCTAGTTTAATTCTACATTTCAAGTTTATTAATTTTTTAAATAAAACAATTGTGAATTTTTTGCGAAAAAATCATAAGGGGGAACCCTTACGAATTTTGAAATTACATTCCCAGACTTCGAATTGCCACAACTTTGCCAAATCTAAGCCGATTTTCAATATCGAAGCCATTTTGATCATAATTTGGCATCTTGTTTAATTCTACATCTCAAGTTTATACATTTTTGAAAAAAAAATATAGTTTATTTGGCGAAAAAAGCATAAGGGGGAACCCTTACCAATTTTCAAATGACATTCCCAGACTTCGAATTGCAACAACTTTATCAAATCTAAACCGATTGTCAATATCGAAGCCATTTTGATCATAATTTGGCATCTACTTTAATTCTACATCTCAAGTTTATTAATTTTTGGCGAAAAAATAATTGTGTATTTTTTGCGAAAAAAATCATAAGGGGGAACCCTTACAAATTTTGAAATTACATTCCCAGACTTCGTATTGCCACAACTTTGCCAAATCTAAGCCGATTTTTAATATCGAAGCCATTTTGATCATAATTTGGCATCTAGTTTAATCCTACATCTCAAATTTATACATTTTTGAAAAAAAAAATGTTTTTTTTTTTGGCGAAAAAAGCATAAGGGGGAACCCTTACCAATTTTCAAATGACATTCCCAAACTTCGAATTGCCACAACTTTGTCAAGTCTAAGCCGATTGTCAATATCGAGGCCATTTTGATCATAATTTGGCATCTAGTTTAATTCTACATCTCAAGTTTATTAATTTTTGAAAAAAAAATTGTGTATTTTTTGCGAAAAAAGCATAAGAGGGAACCCTCACCAATTTTGAAATGCCATCCCCAGACTTCGAATTGCCGCAACTTTGCCAAATCTAAGCCGATTTTCAATATCGAAGCCATTTCGATCATAATTTGGCATCTAGTTTAATTCTACATCTCAAGTTTATTATTTTTTGCAAATAAATAATTGTTTTTTTTTTGCGAAAAAATCATAAGGGGGAACCCTTACAAATTTTGAAATTACATTCCCAGACTTCGAATTGCCACAACTTTGCCAAATCTAAGCCGATTTTTAATATCGAAGCCATTCTGATCATAGTTTGGCATCTAGTTTAATTCTACATCTCAAGTTTATTAATTTTTGAAAAAAAAATGTGTATATTTTGCGAAAAAAGCATAAGGGGGAACCCTCACCAGTTTTGAAATGCCATCCCCAGACTTCGAATTGCCGCAACTTAGCCAAATCTCAGCCGATTTTCAATATCGAAGCCATTTTGATCATAATTTGGCATCTAGTTTAATTCTACATCTCAAGTTTATTAATTTTTGCAAAAAAATAATTGTGTATTTTTTGCGAAAAAATCATAAGGGTGAACCCTCACAAATTTTGAAATAACATTCCCAGACTTCGAATTGCCGCAACTTTGCCAAATCTAAGCCGATTTTCAATATCGAAGCCATTTTGATCATAATTTGGCATCTAGTTTAATTCTACATTTCAAGTTTATTAATTTTTTAAAAAAAATAATTGTGTATTTTTTGCGAAAAAATCATAAGGGGGAACCCTTACCAATTTTGAAATTACATTCCCAGACTTCGAATTGCCACAACTTTGCCAAATCTAAGCCGATTTTCAATATCGAAGCCATTTTGATCATAATTTGGCATCTAGTTTAATCCTTCATCTCAAGTTTATACATTTTTGAAAAAAAAAAATATTTTTTTTTTGGCGAAAAAAGCATAAGGGGGAACCCTTACCAATTTTCAAATGACATTCCCAGACTTCGAATTGCCACAACTTTATCAAATATAAACCGATTGTCAATATCGAGGCCATTTTGATCATAATTTGGCATCTAGTTTAATTCTACATCTCAAGTTTATTAATTTTTGAAAAAAAAAATTGTGTATTTTTTGCGAAAAAAGCATAAGGGGGAACCCTCACCAATTTTGAAATGCCATCCCCAGACTTCGAATTGCCGCAACTTTGCCAAATCTAAGCCGATTTTCAATATCGAAGCCATTTTGATCATAATTTGGCATCTAGTTTAATTCTACATCTCAAGTTTATACATTTTTGAAAAAAAAAATATGTTTTTTTTTTGGCGAAAAAAGCATAAGGGGAACCCTTACCAATTTTCAAATGACGTTCCCAGACTTCGAATTGCCACAACTTTGTCAAATCTAAACCGATTGTCAATATCGAGGCCATTTTGATAATAATTTAGCATCTAGTTTAGTTCTAAATCTCAAGTTTATTAATTTTTGCAAATAAATAATTGTGTATTTTTTGCGAGAAAATCATAAGGGGGAACCCTTACAAATTTTGAAATTACATTCCCAGACTTCGAATTGCCACAACTTTGCCAAATCTAAGCCGATTTTCAATATCGAAGCCATTTTGATCATAATTTGGCATCTTGTTTAATTCTACATCTCAAGTTTATACATTTTTGAAAAAAAATATGTTTTTTTTTTTGGCGAAAAAAGCATAAGGGGGAACCCTTACCAATTTTCAAATGACATTCCCAGACTTCGAATTGCCACAACTTTGCCAAATCTAAGCCGATTTTCAATATCGAAGCCATTTTGATCATAATTTGGCATCTTGTTTAATTCTACATTTCAAGTTTATTAATTTTTTAAATAAAACAATTGTGAATTTTATGCGAAAAAATCATAAGGGGGAACCCTTACGAATTTTGAAATTACATTCCCAGACTTCGAATTGCCACAACTTTGCCAAATCTAAGCCGATTTTCAATATCGAAGCCATTTTGATCATAATTTGGCATCTAGTTTAATCCTACATCTCAAGTTTATACATTTTTGAAAAAAAAAATATAGTTTATTTGGCGAAAAAAGCATAAGGGGGAACCCTTACCAATTTTCAAATGACATTCCCAGACTTCGAATTGCAACAACTTTATCAAATCTAAACCGATTGTCAATATCGAAGCAATTTTGATCATAATTTGGCATCTACTTTAATTCTACATCTCAAGTTTATTAATTTTTGGCGAAAAAATAATTGTGTATTTTTTGCGAAAAAATCATAAGGGGGAACCCTTATAAATTTTGAAATTACATTCCCAGACTTCGTATTGCCACAACTTTGCCAAATCTAAGCCGATTTTTAATATCGAAGCCATTTTGATCATAATTTGGCATCTAGTTTAATCCTACATCTCAAATTTATACATTTTTGAAAAAAAAAATGTTTTTTTTTTTGGCGAAAAAAGCATAAGGGGGAACCCTTACCAATTTTCAAATGACATTCCCAAACTTCGAATTGCCACAACTTTGTCAAGTCTAAGCCGATTGTCAATATCGAGGCCATTTTGATCATAATTTGGCATCTAGTTTAATTCTACATCTCAAGTTTATTAATTTTTGAAAAAAAAATTGTGTATTTTTTGCGAAAAAAGCATAAGAGGGAACCCTCACCAATTTTGAAATGCCATCCCCAGACTTCGAATTGCCGCAACTTTGCCAAATCTAAGCCGATTTTCAATATCGAAGCCATTTCGATCATAATTTGGCATCTAGTTTAATTCTACATCTCAAGTTTATTATTTTTTGCAAATAAATAATTGTTTTTTTTTTGCGAAAAAATCATAAGGGGGAACCCTTACAAATTTTGAAATTACATTCCCAGACTTCGAATTGCCACAACTTTGCCAAATCTAAGCCGATTTTTAATATCGAAGCCATTCTGATCATAGTTTGGCATCTAGTTTAATTCTACATCTCAAGTTTATTAATTTTTGAAAAAAAAATGTGTATATTTTGCGAAAAAAGCATAAGGGGGAACCCTCACCAGTTTTGAAATGCCATCCCCAGACTTCGAATTGCCGCAACTTAGCCAAATCTCAGCCGATTTTCAATATCGAAGCCATTTTGATCATAATTTGGCATCTAGTTTAATTCTACATCTCAAGTTTATTAATTTTTGCAAAAAAATAATTGTGTATTTTTTGCGAAAAAATCATAAGGGTGAACCCTCACAAATTTTGAAATAACATTCCCAGACTTCGAATTGCCGCAACTTTGCCAAATCTAAGCCGATTTTCAATATCGAAGCCATTTTGATCATAATTTGGCATCTAGTTTAATTCTACATTTCAAGTTTATTAATTTTTTAAAAAAAATAATTGTGTATTTTTTGCGAAAAAATCATAAGGGGGAACCCTTACCAATTTTGAAATTACATTCCCAGACTTCGAATTGCCACAACTTTGCCAAATCTAAGCCGATTTTCAATATCGAAGCCATTTTGATCATAATTTGGCATCTAGTTTAATCCTTCATCTCAAGTTTATACATTTTGAAAAAAAAAATATTTTTTTTTTGGCGAAAAAAGCATAAGGGGGAACCCTTACCAATTTTCAAATGACATTCCCAGACTTCGAATTGCCACAACTTTATCAAATATAAACCGATTGTCAATATCGAGGCCATTTTGATCATAATTTGGCATCTAGTTTAATTCTACATCTCAAGTTTATTAATTTTTGAAAAAAAAAATTGTGTATTTTTTGCGAAAAAAGCATAAGGGGGAACCCTCACCAATTTTGAAATGCCATCCCCAGACTTCGAATTGCCGCAACTTTGCCAAATCTAAGCCGATTTTCAATATCGAAGCCATTTTGATCATAATTTGGCATCTAGTTTAATTCTACATCTCAAGTTTATACATTTTTGAAAAAAAAAATGTTTTTTTTTTGGCGAAAAAAGCATAAGGGGAACCCTTACCAATTTTCAAATGACATTCCCAGACTTCGAATTGCCACAACTTTGTCAAATCTAAACCGATTGTCAATATCGAGGCCATTTTGATCATAATTTAGCATCTAGTTTAGTTCTAAATCTCAAGTTTATTAATTTTTGCAAATAAATAATTGTGTATTTTTTGCGAGAAAATCATAAGGGGGAACCCTTACAAATTTTGAAATTACATTCCCAGACTTCGAATTGCCACAACTTTGCCAAATCTAAGCCGATTTTCAATATCGAAGCCATTTTGATCATAATTTGGCATCTTGTTTAATTCTGCATCTCAAGTTAATATATTTTTTAAAAAAAAAAATGTTTTTTTTTTTGGCGAAAAAAGCATAAGGGGGAACCCTTACCAATTTTCAAATGACATTCCCAGACTTCGAATTGCCACAACTTTGTCAAATCTAAACCGATTGTCAATATCGAAGCCGTTTCGATCATAATTTGGCATCTAGTTTAATTCTACATCTCAAGTTTATTAATTTTTGAAAAAAAAATTGTGTATTTTTTGCGAAAAAAGCATAAGGGGGAACCCTCACCAATTTTGAAATGCCATCCCCAGACTTCTAATTGCCGCAACTTTGCCAAATCTCAGCCGATTTTCAATATCGAAGCCATTTTGATCATAATTTGGCATCTAGTTTAATTCTACATCTCAAGTTTATTAATTTTTGCAAAAAAATAATTGTGTATTTTTTGCGAAAAAATCATAAGGGGGAACCCTTACAAATTTTGAAATTACAATACCAGCTTTCGAATTGCCACAACTTTGCCAAATCTAAGCCGATTTTCAATATCGAAGCCATTTTGATCATAATTTGGCATCTAGTTTAATTCTACATTTCAAGTTTATTAATTTTTAAAAAAAAATATTTTTTATTTTTGCGAAAAAATCATAAGGGGGAACCCTTACCAATTTTCAAATGACATTCCCAGACTTCGAATTGCCCCAACTTTGCCAAATCTAAGCCGATTTTCAATATCGAAGCCATTTTGATCATAATTTGGCATCTAGTTTAATTCTACATCTCAAGTTTATTAATTTTTTGAAAAAAATAATTGTGTATTTTTTGCGAAAAAAGCATAAGGGGGAACCCTCACCAATTTTGAAATGCCATCCCCAGACTTCGAATTGCCGCAACTTTGCCAAATCTCAGCCGATTTTCAATATCGAAGCCATTTTGATCATAATTTGGCATCTAGTTTAATTCTACATCTCAAGTTTATTAATTTTTGGCAAAAAAATAATTGTGTATTTTTTGCGAAAAAATCATGAGGGGGAACCCTTACAAATTTTGAAATTACATTCCCAGACTTCGAATTGCCACAACTTTGCCAAATCTAAGCCGATTTTCAATATCGAAGCCATTTTGATCATAATTTGGCATCTAGTTTAATCCTACATCTCAAGTTTATACATTTTTGAAAAAAAAAATGTTTTTTTTTTTGGCGAAAAAAGCATAAGGGGGAACCCTTACCAATTTTCAAATGACATTCCCAAACTTCGAATTGCCACAACTTTGTCAAATCTAAGCCGATTGTCAATATCGAGGCCATTTTGATCATAATTTGGCATCTAGTTTAATTCTACATCTCAAGTTTATTAATTTTTGAAAAAAAAATTGTGTATTTTTTGCGAAAAAAACATAAGGGGGAACCCTCACCAATTTTGAAATGCCATCCCCAGACTTCGAATTGCCGCAACTTTGCCAAATCTAAGCCGATTTTCAATATCGAAGCCATTTCGATCATAATTTGGCATCTAGTTTAATTCTACATCTCAAGTTTATTAATTCTTGCAAAAAAATAATTGTGTATTTTTTGCGAAAAAATCATAAGGGGGAACCCTTACCAATTTTGAAATAACATTCCCAGACTTCGAATTGCCGCAACTTTGCCAAATCTAAGCCGATTTTCAATATCGAAGCCATTTTGATCATAATTTGGCATCTAGTTTAATTCTACATTTCAAGTTTATTAATTTTTTAAAAAAAATAATTGTGTATTTTTTGCGAAAAAATCATAAGGGGGAACCCTTACCAATTTTGAAATTACATTCCCAGACTTCGAATTGCCACAACTTTGTCAAATCTAAGCCGATTTTCAATATCGAAGCCATTTTGATCATAATTTGGCATCTAGTTTAATTCTACATCTCAAGTTTATTAATTTTTGAAAAAAAAAATTGTGTATTTTTTGCGAAAAAAGCATAAGGGGGAACCCTCACCAATTTTGAAATGCCATCCCCAGACTTCGAATTGCCGCAACTTTGCCAAATCTAAGCCGATTTTCAATATCGAAGCCATTTTGATCATAATTTGGCATCTAGTTTAATTCTACATCTCAAGTTTATTAATTTTTGGCGAAAAAATAATTGTGTATTTTTTGCGAAAAAATCATAAGAGAACCCTTACAAATTTTGAAATTACATTCCCAGACTTCGTATTGCCACAACTTTGCCAAATCTAAGCCGCTTTTTAATATCGAAGCCATTTTGATCATAATTTGGCATCTAGTTTAATCCTACATCTCAAGTTTATACATTTTTAAAAAAAAAAAATGTTTTTTTTTTGGCGAAAAAAGCATAAGGGGGAACCCTTACCAATTTTCAAATGACATTCCTTGACTTCGAATTGCCACAACTTTGTCAAATCTAAACCGATTGTCAATATCGAAGCCGTTCTGATCATAATTTGGCATCTAGTTTAATTCTACATCTCAAGTTTATTAATTTTTGAAAAAAAAAATTGTGTATTTTTTGCGAAAAAAGCATAAGGGGGAACCCTCACCAATTTTGAAATGCCATCCCCAGACTTCGAATTGCCGCAACTTTGCCAAATCTCAGCCGATTTTCAATATCGAAGCCATTTTGATCATAATTTGGCATCTAGTTTAATTCTACATCTCAAGTTTATTAATTTTTGCAAAAAAATAATTGTGTATTTTTTGCGAAAAAATCATAAGGGGGAACCCTTACAAATTTTGAAATTACAATCCCAGTTTTCGAATTGCCACAACTTTGCCAAATCTAAGCCGATTTTCAATATCGAAGCCATTTTGATCATAATTTGGCATCTAGTTTAATTCTACATTTCAAGTTTATTAATTTTTTAAAAAAAATAATTGTTTATTTTTTGCGAAAAAATCATAAGGGGGAACCCTTACCAATTTTCAAATGACATTCCCAGACTTCGAATTGCCACAACTTTGTCAAATCTAAACCGATTGTCAATATCGAGGCTATTTTGATCATAATTTAGCATCTAGTTTAGTTCTAAATCTCAAGTTTATTAATTTTTGCAAATAAATAATTGTGTATTTTTTGCGAAAAAATCATAAGGGGGAACCCTTACAAATTTTGAAATTACATTCCCAGACTTCGAATTGCCACAACTTTGCCAAATCTAAGCCGATTTTCAATATCGAAGCCATTTTGATCATAATTTGGCATCTAGTTTGATTCTGCATCTCAAGTTTATTAATTTTTGGCGAAAAAATAATTGTGTATTTTTTGCGAAAAAATCATAAGGGGGAACCCTTACAAATTTTGAAATTACATTCCCAGACTTCGTATTGCCACAACTTTGCCAAATCTAAGCCGATTTTTAATATCGAAGCCATTTTGATCATAATTTGGCATCTAGTTTAATCCTACATCTCAAGTTTATACATTTTTGAAAAAAAAAATGTTTTTTTTTTTTTTGGCGAAAAAAGCATAAGGGGGAACCCTTACCAATTTTCAAATGACATTCCCAAACTTCGAATTGACACAACTTTGTCAAATCTAAGCCGATTGTCAATATCGAGGCCATTTTGATCATAATTTGGCATCTAGTTTATTTCTACATCTCAAGTTAATTAATTTTTGAAAAAAAAATTGTGTATTTTTTGCGAAAAAAGCATAAGAGGGAACCCTCACCAATTTTGAAATGCCATCCCCAGACTTCGAATTGCCGCAACTTTGCCAAATCTAAGCCGATTTTCAATATCGAAGCCATTTCGATCATAATTTGGCATCTAGTTTAATTCTACATCTCAAGTTTATTAATTTTTGCAAATAAATAATTGTGTATTTTTTGCGAAAAAATCATAAGGGGGAACCCTTACAAATTTTGAAATTACATTCCCAGACTTCAAATTGCCACAACTTTGCCAAATCTAAGCCGATTTTTAATATCGAAGCCATTCTGATCATAGTTTGGCATCTAGTTTAATTCTACATCTCAAGTTTATTAATTTTTGAAAAAAAAAATTGTGTATTTTTTGCGAAAAAATCATAAGGGGGAACCCTTACCAATTTTGAAATTACATTCCCAGACTTCGAATTGCCACAACTTTGCCAAATCTAAGCCGATTTTCAATATCGAAGCCATTTTGATCATAATTTGGCATCTAGTTTAATCCTACATCTCAAGTTTATACATTTTTGAAAAAAAAATATTTTTTATTTGGCGAAAAAAGCATAAGGGGAACCCTTACCAATTTTCAAATGACATTCCCAGACTTCGAATTGCCACAACTTTATCAAATCTAAACCGATTGTCAATATCGAGGCCATTTTGATCATAATTTGGCATCTAGTTTAATTCTAAATCTCAAGTTTATTAATTTTTGAAAAAAAAATGTTTTTTTTTTTTTTGGCGAAAAAAGCATAAGGGGGAACCCTTACCAATTTTCAAATGACATTCCCAGACTTCGAATTGCCACAACTTTGTCAAATCTAAGCCGATTGTCAATATCGAGGCCATTTTGATCATAATTTGGCATCTAGTTTATTTCTACATCTCAAGTTAATTAATTTTTGAAAAAAAATTGTGTATTTTTTGCGAAAAAAGCATAAGAGGGAACCCTCACCAATTTTGAAATGCCATCCCCAGACTTCGAATTGCCACAACTTTGCCAAATCTAAGCCGATTTTTAATATCGAAGCCATTTCGATCATAATTTGGCATCTAGTTTATTTCTACATCTCAAGTTTATTAATTTTTGCAAATAAATAATTGTGTATTTTTTGCGAAAAAATCATAAGGGGGAACCCTTACAAATTTTGAAATTACATTCCCAGACTTCAAATTGCCACAACTTTGCCAAATCTAAGCCGATTTTTAATATCGAAGCCATTTTGATCATAGTTTGGCATCTAGTTTAATTCTACATCTCAAGTTTATTAATTTTTGAAAAAAAAAATTGTGTATTTTTTGCGAAAAAATCATAAGGGTGAACCCTTACCAATTTTGAAATTACATTCCCAGACTTCGAATTGCCACAACTTTGCCAAATCTAAGCCGATTTTCAATATCGAAGCCATTTTGATCATAATTTGGCATCTAGTTTAATCCTACATCTCAAGTTTATACATTTTTGAAAAAAATAATATTTTTTATTTGGCGAAAAAAAGCATAAGGGGGAACCCTTACCAATTTTTAAATGACATTCCCAGACTTCGAATTGCCACAACTTTATCAAATCTAAACCGATTGTCAATATCGAGGCTATTTTGATCATAATTTAGCATCTAGTTTAGTTCTAAATCTCAAGTTTATTAATTTTTGCAAATAAATAATTGTGTATTTTTTGCGAAAAAATCATAAGGGGGAACCCTTACAAATTTTGAAATTACATTCCCAGACTTCGAATTGCCACAACTTTGCCAAATCTAAGCCGATTTTCAATATCGAAGCCATTTTGATCATAATTTGGCATCTAGTTTGATTCTGCATCTCAAGTTTATTAATTTTTGGCGAAAAAATAATTGTGTATTTTTTGCGAAAAAATCATAAGGGGGAACCCTTACAAATTTTGAAATTACATTCCCAGACTTCGAATTGCCACAACTTTGCCAAATCTAAGCCGATTTTTAATATCGAAGCCATTTTGATCATAATTTGGCATCTAGTTTAATTCTACATCTCAAGTTTATACATTTTTGAAAAAAAAATGTTTTTTTTTTTTTTTAGCCATAACTTTGTCAAAACTGATCCGATTTACATTTCCAAAGTCATTTTGATCGTTGTTTATTGTCCTTAATAATTCTGTAATCAAAGATGAAAAACTTCGGAAATTCAGTTTTCTTGTCAAAAGTCATGTTGACAAGTTAGTTTTCAAATCCCAAAAAATTACCTTCTGAGACTTTAAACAGCCATAACTTTGTCATAACTGATCCGATTTACATTTCCAAAGTCATTTTGATCGTTGTTTATTGTCCTTAATAATTCTGTAATCAAAGATGAAAAACTTCGGAAATTCGGTTTTCTTGTCAAAAGTCATGTTGACATGTCAGCTTTCAAATTCCAAAATTTTACCTTCTGAGACTTCAAACTGCCATAACTTTGTCAAAACTGATCCGATTTACATTTCCAAAGTCATTTTGATCGTTGTTTAGTGTCCTTAATAATTCTGTAATCAAAGTTGAAAAACTTCGGAAATTCAGTGTTTTTGTCAAAAGTCATGTTGCCATGTTAGTTTTCAAATCCCCAAAATTACCTTCTGAGACTTCAAACATCCATAACTTTGTCAAAACTGATCCGATTTACATTTCCAAAGTCATTTTGATCGTTGTTTAGTGTCCTTAATAATTCTGTAATCAAAGTTGAAAAACTTCGGAAATTCAGTGTTCTTGTCAAAAGTCATGTTGACGAGTTATTTTCCAAATCCCCAAAAATTACCTTCTGAGACTTTAAACAGCCATAACTTTGTCATAACTGATCCGATTTACATTTCCAAAGTCATTTTGATCGTTGTTTATTGTCCTTATTAATTCTGTAATCAAAGATGAAAAACTTCGGAAATTTGGTTTTCTTGTCAAAAGTCATGTTGACATGTCAGCTTTTAAATTCCAAAATTTTACCTTCTGAGACTTCAAACTGCCATAACTTTGTCAAAACTGATCCGATTTACATTTCCAAAGTCATTTTGATCGTTGTTTAGTGTCCTTAATAATTCTGTAATCAAAGTTGAAAAACTTCGGAAATTCAGTGTTCTTGTCAAAAGTCATGTTGACGAGTTATTTTTTAAATCCCTAAAAATTGCCTTCTGAGA
The DNA here is from genome assembly GCA_035045305.1 of Drosophila maculinotata. Lineage (NCBI taxonomy): Eukaryota > Metazoa > Arthropoda > Insecta > Diptera > Drosophilidae > Drosophila > Drosophila maculinotata. The sequence continues at coordinate 32,193 of JAWNPD010000406.1, forward strand.
CTTTAAACAGCCATAACTTTGTCATAACTGATCCGATTTACATTTCCAAAGTCATTTTGATCGTTGTTTATTGTCCTTATTAATTCTGTAATCAAAGATGAAAAACTTCGGAAATTTGGTTTTCTTGTCAAAAGTCATGTTGACATGTGAGTTTCCAAATCCCCAAAAATTACCTTCTGAGACTTTAAACAGCCATAACTTTGTCATAACTGATCCGATTTACATTTCCAAAGTCATTTTGATCGTTGTTTAGTGTCCTTAATAATTCTGTAATCAAAGTTGAAAAACTTCGGAAATTCAGTGTTCTTGTCAAAAGTCATGTTGACATGTGTGTTTCCAAATCCCCAAAAATTACCTTCTGAGACTTTAAACAGCCATAACTTTGTCATAACTGATCCGATTTACATTTCCAAAGTCATTTTGATCGTTGTTTATTGTCCTTAATAATTCTGTAATCAAAGTTGAAAAACTTCGGAAATTCAGTGTTCTTGTCAAAAGTCATGTTGACAAGTTATTTTTCAAATCCCTAAAAATTGCCTTCTGAGACTTTAAACAGCCATAACTTTGTCATAACTGATCCGATTTACATTTCCAAAGTCATTTTGATCGTTGTTTATTGTCCTTATTAATTCTGTAATCAAAGATGAAAAACTTCGGAAATTTGGTTTTCTTGTCAAAAGTCATGTTGACATGTCAGCTTTCAAATTCCAAAATTTTACCTTCTGAGACTTCAAACTGCCATAACTTTGTCAAAACTGATCCGATTTACATTTCCAAAGTCATTTTGATCGTTGTTTAGTGTCCTTAATAATTCTGTAATCAAAGTTGAAAAACTTCGGAAATTCAGTTTTCTTGTCAAAAGTCATGTTGCCATGTTAGTTTTCAAATCCCCAAAATTACCTTCTGAGACTTCAAACAGCCATAACTTTGTCAAAACTGATCCGATTTACATTTCCAAAGTCATTTTGATCGTTGTTTAGTGTCCTTAATAATTCTGTAATCAAAGTTGAAAAACTTCGGAAATTCAGTGTTCTTGTCAAAAGTCATGTTGACAAGTTATTTTTCAAATCCCCAAAAATTACCTTCTGAGACTTTAAACAGCCATAACTTTGTCATAACTGATCCGATTTACATTTCCAAAGTCATTTTGATCGTTGTTTATTGTCCTTAATAATTCTGTAATCAAAGATGAAAAACTTCGGAAATTTGGTTTTCTTGTCAAAAGTCATGTTGACATGTAGCTTTCAAATTCCAAAATTTTACCTTCTGAGACTTCAAACAGCCATAACTTTGTCAAAACTGATCCGATTTACATTTCCAAAGTCATTTTGATCGTTGTTTAGTGTCCTTAATAATTCTGTAATCAAAGTTGAAAAACTTCGGAAATTCAGTGTTCTTGTCAAAAGTCATGTTGAAAAGTTATTTTCCAAATCCCCAAAAATTACCTTCTGAGACTTTAAACAGCCATAACTTTGTCATAACTGATCCGATTTACATTTCCAAAGTCATTTTGATCGTTGTTTAGTGTCCTTAATAATTCTGTAATCAAAGTTGAAAAACTTCGGAAATTCGGTTTTCTTGTCAAAAGTCATGATGACAAAAAAGTTCCCAAATTCCCAAAAATTACCTTCTGAGACTTCAAACAGCCATAACTTTGTCAAAACTGATCCGATTTAATTTCCAAAGTCATTTTGATCGTTGTTTATTGTCCTTATTAATTCTGTAATCAAAGTTGAAAAACTTCGGAAATTTGGTTTTCTTGTCAAAAGTCATGTTGACATGTCAGCTTTCAAATTCCAAAATTTTACCTTCTGAGACTTCAAACTGCCATAACTTTGTCAAAACTGATCCGATTTACATTTCCAAAGTCATTTTGATCGTTGTTTAGTGTCCTTAATAATTCTGTAATCAAAGTTGAAAAACTTCGGAAATTCAGTTTTCTTGTCAAAAGTCATGTTGACATGTTAGTTTTCAAATCCCCAAAAATTACCTTCTGAGACTTCAAACAGCCATAACTTTGTCAAAACTGATCCGATTTACATTTCCAAAGTCATTTTGATCGTTGTTTAGTGTCCTTAATAATTCTGTAATCAAAGTTGAAAAACTTCGGAAATTCAGTGTTCTTGTCAAAAGTCATGTTGACGAGTTATTTTCCAAATCCCCAAAAATTACCTTCTGAGACTTTAAACAGCCATAACTTTGTCATAACTGATCCGATTTACATTTCCAAAGTCATTTTGATCGTTGTTTATTGTCCTTATTAATTCTGTAATCAAAGATGAAAAACTTCGGAAATTTGGTTTTCTTGTCAAAAGTCATGTTGACATGTCAGCTTTCAAATTCCAAAATTTTACCTTCTGAGACTTCAAACAGCCATAACTTTGTCAAAACTGATCCGATTTACATTTCCAAAGTCATTTTGATCGTTGTTTAGTGTCCTTAATAATTCTGTAATCAAAGTTGAAAAACTTCGGAAATTCAGTGTTCTTGTCAAAAGTCATGTTGACGAGTTATTTTCCAAATCCCCAAAAATTACCTTCTGAGACTTTAAACAGCCATAACTTTGTCATAACTGATCCGATTTACATTTCCAAAGTCATTTTGATCGTTGTTTAGTGTCCTTAATAATTCTGTAATCAAAGATGAAAAACTTCGGAAATTCGGTTTTCTTGTCAAAAGTCAAAATGACAAAAAAGTTCCCAAATTCCCAAAAATTACCTTCTGAGACTTCAAACAGCCATAACTTTGTCAAAACTGATCCGATTTACATTTTGATCGTTGTTTATTGTCCTTAATAATTCTGTAATCAAAGATGAAAAACTTCGGAAATTTGGTTTTCTTGTCAAAAGTCATGTTGACATGTCAGCTTTCAAATTCCAAAATTTTACCTTCTGAGACTTCAAACTGCCATAACTTTGTCAAAACTGATCCGATTTACATTTCCAAAGTCATTTTGATCGTTGTTTAGTGTCCTTAATAATTCTGTAATCAAAGTTGAAAAACTTCGGAAATTCAGTTTTCTTGTCAAAAGTCATGTTGACATGTTAGTTTTCAAATCCCCAAAAATTACCTTCTGAGACTTTAAACAGCCATAACTTTGTCAAAACTGATCCGATTTACATTTCCAAAGTCATTTTGATCGTTGTTTAGTGTCCTTAATAATTCTGTAATCAAAGTTGAAAAACTTCGGAAATTCAGTGTTCTTGTCAAAAGTCATGTTGACGAGTTATTTTCCAAATCCCCAAAAATTACCTTCTGAGACTTTAAACAGCCATAACTTTGTCATAACTGATCCGATTTACATTTCCAAAGTCATTTTGATCGTTGTTTATTGTCCTTATTAATTCTGTAATCAAAGATGAAAAACTTCGGAAATTTGGTTTTCTTGTCAAAAGTCATGTTGACATGTCAGCTTTCAAATTCCAAAATTTTACCTTCTGAGACTTCAAACTGCCATAACTTTGTCAAAACTGATCCGATTTACATTTCCAAAGTCATTTTGATCGTTGTTTAGTGTCCTTAATAATTCTGTAATCAAAGTTGAAAAACTTCGGAAATTCAGTGTTCTTGTCAAAAGTCATGTTGACGAGTTATTTTTCAAATCCCCAAAAATTACCTTCTGAGACTTTAAACAGCCATAACTTTGTCATAACTGATCCGATTTACATTTCCAAAGTCATTTTGATCGTTGTTTATTGTCCTTATTAATTCTGTAATCAAAGATGAAAAACTTCGGAAATTTGGTTTTCTTGTCAAAAGTCATGTTGACATGTAAGTTTTCAAATCCCCAAAAATTACCTTCTGAGACTTCAAACAGCCATAACTTTGTCAAAACTGATCCGATTTACATTTCCAAAGTCATTTTGATCGTTGTTTATTGTCCTTAATAATTCTGTAATCAAAGTTGAAAAACTTCGGAAATTCAGTGTTCTTGTCAAAAGTCATGTTGACATGTGTAGTTTTCAAATCCCAAAAAATTACCTTCTGAGACTTTAAACAGCCATAACTTTGTCAAAACTGATCCGATTTACATTTCCAAAGTCATTTTGATCGTTGTTTATTGTCCTTAATAATTCTGTAATCAAAGTTGAAAAACTTCGGAAATTCGGTTTTCTTGTCAAAAGTCATGTTGACAAGTTAGTTTCCAAATCCCAAAAAATTACCTTCTGAGACTTTCAAACAGCCATAACTTTGTCAAAACTGATCCGATTTACATTTCCAAAGTCATTTTGATCGTTGTTTATTGTCCTTAATAATTCTGTAATCAAAGTTGAAAAACTTCGGAAATTCGGTTTTCTTGTCAAAAGTCATGTTGACATGTTAGTTTTCAAATCCCCAAAAATTACCTTCTGAGACTTTAAACAGCCATAACTTTGTCAAAACTGATCCGATTTACATTTCCAAAGTCATTTTGATCGTTGTTTATTGTCCTTAATAATTCTGTAATCAAAGTTGAAAAACTTCGGAAATTCAGTTTTCTTGTCAAAAGTCATGTTGACATGTTAGTTTTCAAATCCCCAAAATTTACCTTCTGAGACTTCAAACAGCCATAACTTTGTCAAAACTGATCCGATTTACATTTCCAAAGTCATTTTGATCGTTGTTTAGTGTCCTTAATAATTCTGTAATCAAAGTTGAAAAACTTCGGAAATTCAGTGTTCTTGTCAAAAGTCATGTTGACGAGTTATTTTCCAAATCCCCAAAAATTACCTTCTGAGACTTTAAACAGCCATAACTTTGTCATAACTGATCCGATTTACATTTCCAAAGTCATTTTGATCGTTGTTTATTGTCCTTAATAATTCTGTAATCAAAGTTGAAAAACTTCGGAAATTCGGTTTTCTTGTCAAAAGTCATATTGACATATAAGTTTCCAAATTCCCAAAAATTACCTTCTGAGACTTCAAACAGCCATAACTTTGTCAAAACTGATCCGATTTACATTTCCAAAGTCATTTTGATCGTTGTTTATTGTCCTTAATAATTCTGTAATCAAAGTTGAAAAACTTCGGAAATTCAGTTTTCTTGTCAAAAGTCATGTTGACGAGCTATTTTCCAAATCCCCAAAAATTACCTTCTGAGACTTTAAACAGCCATAACTTTGTCATAACTGATCCGATTTACATTTCCAAAGTCATTTTGATCGTTGTTTATTGTCCTTATTAATTCTGTAATCAAAGATGAAAAACTTCGGAAATTTGGTTTTCTTGTCAAAAGTCATGTTGACATGTCAGCTTTCAAATTCCAAAATTTTACCTTCTGAGACTTCAAACTGCCATAACTTTGTCAAAACTGATCCGATTTACATTTCCAAAGTCATTTTGATCGTTGTTTAGTGTCCTTAATAATTCTGTAATCAAAGTTGAAAAACTTCGGAAATTCAGTGTTCTTGTCAAAAGTCATGTTGACAAGTTATTTTCCAAATCCCCAAAAATTACCTTCTGAGACTTTAAACAGCCATAACTTTGTCATAACTGATCCGATTTACATTTCCAAAGTCATTTTGATCGTTGTTTATTGTCCTTAATAATTCTGTAATCAAAGATGAAAAACTTCGGAAATTCGGTTTTCTTGTCAAAAGTCATGTTGACAAATAAGTTTCCAAATTCCCAAAAATTACCTTCTGAGACTTCAAACAGCCATAACTTTGTCAAAACTGATCCGATTTAATTTCCAATCATTTTGATCGTTGTTTATTGTCCTTAATAATTCTGTAATCAAAGTTGAAAAACTTCGGAAATTTGGTTTTCTTGTCAAAAGTCATGTTGACATGTCAGCTTTCAAATTCCAAAATTTTACCTTCTGAGACTTCAAACAGCCATAACTTTGTCAAAACTGATCCGATTTACATTTCCAAAGTCATTTTGATCGTTGTTTAGTGTCCTTAATAATTCTGTAATCAAAGTTGAAAAACTTCGGAAATTCGGTTTTCTTGTCAAAAGTCAAAATGACAAAAAAGTTCCCAAATCCCCAAAAATTACCTTCTGAGACTTCAAACAGCCATAACTTTGTCAAAACTGATCCGATTACATCAATCATTTTGATCGTTGTTTATTGTCCTTAATAATTCTGTAATCAAAGTTGAAAAACTTCGGAAATTCAGTTTTCTTGTCAAAAGTCATGTTGACGAGTTATTTTCCAAATCCCCAAAAATTACCTTCTGAGACTTTAAACAGCCATAACTTTGTCATAACTGATCCGATTTACATTTCCAAAGTCATTTTGATCGTTGTTTATTGTCCTTATTAATTCTGTAATCAAAGATGAAAAACTTCGGAAATTTGGTTTTCTTGTCAAAAGTCATGTTGACATGTCAGCTTTCAAATTCCAAAATTTTACCTTCTGAGACTTCAAACTGCCATAACTTTGTCAAAACTGATCCGATTTACATTTCCAAAGTCATTTTGATCGTTGTTTAGTGTCCTTAATAATTCTGTAATCAAAGTTGAAAAACTTCGGAAATTCAGTGTTCTTGTCAAAAGTCATGTTGACGAGTTATTTTTCAAATCCCTAAAAATTACCTTCTGAGACTTTAAACAGCCATAACTTTGTCATAACTGATCCGATTTACATTTCCAAAGTCATTTTGATCGTTGTTTATTGTCCTTATTAATTCTGTAATCAAAGATGAAAAACTTCGGAAATTTGGTTTTCTTGTCAAAAGTCATGTTGACATGTCAGTTTCCAAATTCCCAAAAATTACCTTCTGAGACTTTAAACAGCCATAACTTTGTCAAAACTGATCCGATTTACATTTCCAAAGTCATTTTGATCGTTGTTTAGTGTCCTTAATAATTCTGTAATCAAAGTTGAAAAACTTCGGAAATTCAGTGTTCTTGTCAAAAGTCATGTTGACATGTGTGTTTCCAAATCCCCAAAAATTACCTTCTGAGACTTTAAACAGCCATAACTTTGTCATAACTGATCCGATTTACATTTCCAAAGTCATTTTGATCGTTGTTTATTGTCCTTAATAATTCTGTAATCAAAGTTGAAAAACTTCGGAAATTCAGTTTTCTTGTCAAAAGTCATGTTAGTTTTCAAATCCCCAAAAATTACCTTCTGAGACTTCAAACAGCCATAACTTTGTCAAAACTGATCCGATTTACATTTCCAAAGTCATTTTGATCGTTGTTTATTGTCCTTAATAATTCTGTAATCAAAGTTGAAAAACTTCGGAAATTCAGTGTTCTTGTCAAAAGTCATGTTGACATGTTATTTTTCAAATCCCCCAAAATTACCTTCTGAGACTTTAAACAGCCATAACTTTGTCATAACTGATCCGATTTACATTTCCAAAGTCATTTTGATCGTTGTTTATTGTCCTTAATAATTCTGTAATCAAAGATGAAAAACTTCGGAAATTCAGTTTTCTTGTCAAAAGTCATGTTGACATGTTAGTTTTCAAATTCCCAAAATTACCTTCTGAGACTTCAAACAGCCATAACTTTGTCAAAACTGATCCGATTTACATTTCCAAAGTCATTTTGATCGTTGTTTATTGTCCTTAATAATTCTGTAATCAAAGTTGAAAAACTTCGGAAATTCAGTGTTCTTGTCAAAAGTCATGTTGACAAGTTATTTTCCAAATCCCTAAAAATTACCTTCTGAGACTTTAAACAGCCATAACTTTGTCATAACTGATCCGATTTACATTTCCAAAGTCATTTTGATCGTTGTTTATTGTCCTTATTAATTCTGTAATCAAAGATGAAAAACTTCGGAAATTCGGTTTTCTTGTCAAAAGTCATGTTGACATGTCAGCTTTCAAATTCCAAAATTTTACCTTCTGAGACTTCAAACAGCCATAACTTTGTCAAAACTGATCCGATTTACATTTCCAAAGTCATTTTGATCGTTGTTTAGTGTCCTTAATAATTCTGTAATCAAAGTTGAAAAACTTCGGAAATTCAGTTTTCTTGTCAAAAGTCATGTTGACGAGTTATTTTCCAAATTCCCCAAAATTACCTTCTGAGACTTTAAACAGCCATAACTTTGTCATAACTGATCCGATTTACATTTCCAAAGTCATTTTGATCGTTGTTTATTGTCCTTAATAATTCTGTAATCAAAGATGAAAAACTTCGGAAATTTGGTTTTCTTGTCAAAAGTCATGTTGACATGTAAGCTTTCAAATTCCAAAATTTTACCTTCTGAGACTTCAAACTGCCATAACTTTGTCAAAACTGATCCGATTTACATTTCCAAAGTCATTTTGATCGTTGTTTAGTGTCCTTAATAATTCTGTAATCAAAGTTGAAAAACTTCGGAAATTCAGTTTTCTTGTCAAAAGTCATGTTGACGAGTTATTTTTCAAATTCCCCAAAATTACCTTCTGAGACTTTAAACAGCCATAACTTTGTCATAACTGATCCGATTTACATTTCCAAAGTCATTTTGATCGTTGTTTATTGTCCTTAATAATTCTGTAATCAAAGATGAAAAACTTCGGAAATTTGGTTTTCTTGTCAAAAGTCATGTTGACATGTCAGCTTTCAAATTCCAAAATTTTACCTTCTGAGACTTCAAACAGCCATAACTTTGTCAAAACTGATCCGATTTACATTTCCAAAGTCATTTTGATCGTTGTTTAGTGTCCTTAATAATTCTGTAATCAAAGTTGAAAAACTTCGGAAATTCAGTTTTCTTGTCAAAAGTCATGTTGACGAGTTATTTTCCAAATTCCCCAAAATTACCTTCTGAGACTTTAAACAGCCATAACTTTGTCATAACTGATCCGATTTACATTTCCAAAGTCATTTTGATCGTTGTTTATTGTCCTTAATAATTCTGTAATCAAAGTTGAAAAACTTCGGAAATTCGGTTTTCTTGTCAAAAGTCATGTTGCCATGTAAGTTTTCAAATCCCCAAAAATTACCTTCTGAGACTTCAAACAGCCATAACTTTGTCAAAACTGATCCGATTTACATTTCCAAAGTCATTTTGATCGTTGTTTAGTGTCCTTAATAATTCTGTAATCAAAGATGAAAAACTTCGGAAATTCGGTTTTCTTGTCAAAAGTCAAAATGACAAAAAAGTTCCCAAATTCCCAAAAATTACCTTCTGAGACTTCAAACAGCCATAACTTTGTCAAAACTGATCCGATTTACATTTTGATCGTTGTTTATTGTCCTTAATAATTCTGTAATCAAAGTTGAAAAACTTCGGAAATTCAGTTTTCTTGTCAAAAGTCATGTTGACAAGTTATTTTCCAAATCCCCAAAAATTACCTTCTGAGACTTTAAACAGCCATAACTTTGTCATAACTGATCCGATTTACATTTCCAAAGTCATTTTGATCGTTGTTTATTGTCCTTAATAATTCTGTAATCAAAGTTGAAAAACTTCGGAAATTTGGTTTTCTTGTCAAAAGTCATGTTGACATGTCAGCTTTCAAATTCCAAAATTTTACCTTCTGAGACTTCAAACTGCCATAACTTTGTCAAAACTGATCCGATTTACATTTCCAAAGTCATTTTGATCGTTGTTTAGTGTCCTTAATAATTCTGTAATCAAAGTTGAAAAACTTCGGAAATTCAGTTTTCTTGTCAAAAGTCATGTTGACGAGTTATTTTTCAAATCCCCAAAAATTACCTTCTGAGACTTTAAACAGCCATAACTTTGTCATAACTGATCCGATTTACATTTCCAAAGTCATTTTGATCGTTGTTTATTGTCCTTATTAATTCTGTAATCAAAGATGAAAAACTTCGGAAATTTGGTTTTCTTGTCAAAAGTCATGTTGACATGTTAGTTTTCAAATCCCCAAAAATTACCTTCTGAGACTTTAAACAGCCATAACTTTGTCATAACTGATCCGATTTACATTTCCAAAGTCATTTTGATCGTTGTTTAGTGTCCTTAATAATTCTGTAATCAAAGTTGAAAAACTTCGGAAATTCAGTTTTCTTGTCAAAAGTCATGTTGACATGTGAGTTTCCAAATCCCCAAAAATTACCTTCTGAGACTTTAAACAGCCATAACTTTGTCAAAACTGATCCGATTTACATTTCCAAAGTCATTTTGATCGTTGTTTAGTGTCCTTAATAATTCTGTAATCAAAGTTGAAAAACTTCGGAAATTCAGTGTTCTTGTCAAAAGTCATGTTGACGAGTTATTTTCCAAATCCCCAAAAATTACCTTCTGAGACTTTAAACAGCCATAACTTTGTCATAACTGATCCGATTTACATTTCCAAAGTCATTTTGATCGTTGTTTATTGTCCTTATTAATTCTGTAATCAAAGATGAAAAACTTCGGAAATTTGGTTTTCTTGTCAAAAGTCATGTTGACATGTCAGCTTTCAAATTCCAAAATTTTACCTTCTGAGACTTCAAACTGCCATAACTTTGTCAAAACTGATCCGATTTACATTTCCAAAGTCATTTTGATCGTTGTTTAGTGTCCTTAATAATTCTGTAATCAAAGTTGAAAAACTTCGGAAATTCAGTTTTCTTGTCAAAAGTCATGTTGCCATGTTAGTTTTCAAATCCCCAAAATTTTACCTTCTGAGACTTTAAACAGCCATAACTTTGTCAAAACTGATCCGATTTACATTTCCAAAGTCATTTTGATCGTTGTTTAGTGTCCTTAATAATTCTGTAATCAAAGTTGAAAAACTTCGGAAATTCAGTGTTCTTGTCAAAAGTCATGTTGACAAGTTATTTTCCAAATCCCCAAAAATTACCTTCTGAGACTTTAAACAGCCATAACTTTGTCATAACTGATCCGATTTACATTTCCAAAGTCATTTTGATCGTTGTTTATTGTCCTTATTAATTCTGTAATCAAAGATGAAAAACTTCGGAAATTTGGTTTTCTTGTCAAAAGTCATGTTGACATGTAGCCTTTCAAATTCCAAAATTTTACCTTCTGAGACTTCAAACTGCCATTACTTTGTCAAAACTGATCCGATTTACATTTCCAAAGTCATTTTGATCGTTGTTTAGTGTCCTTAATAATTCTGTAATCAAAGTTGAAAAACTTCGGAAATTCAGTGTTCTTGTCAAAAGTCATGTTGACGAGTTATTTTCCAAATCCCCAAAAATTACCTTCTGAGACTTTAAACAGCCATAACTTTGTCATAACTGATCCGATTTACATTTCCAAAGTCATTTTGATCGTTGTTTATTGTCCTTAATAATTCTGTAATCAAAGATGAAAAACTTCGGAAATTCGGTTTTCTTGTCAAAAGTCAAAATGACAAAAAGTTCCAAATTCCCACAAATTACCTTCTGAGACTTCAAACAGCCATAACTTTGTCAAAACTGATCCGATTTATATTTTGATCGTTGTTTTTTGTCCTTAATAATTCTGTAATCAAAGTTGAAAAACTTCGGAAATTTGGTTTTCTTGTCAAAAGTCATGTTGACATGTCAGCTTTCAAATTCCAAAATTTTACCTTCTGAGACTTCAAACTGCCATAACTTTGTCAAAACTGATCCGATTTACATTTCCAAAGTCATTTTGATCGTTGTTTAGTGTCCTTAATAATTCTGTAATCAAAGTTGAAAAACTTCGGAAATTCGGTTTTCTTGTCAAAAGTCATATGACAAAAAAGTTCCCAAATTCCCAAAAATTACCTTCTGAGACTTCAAACAGCCATAACTTTGTCAAAACTGATCCGATTAACATTTTGATCGTTGCTTATTGTCCTTCATAATTCTGTAATCAAAGTTGAAAAACTTCGGAAATTCAGTGTTCTTGTCAAAAGTCATGTTGACGAGTTATTTTCTAAATCCCCAAAAATTACCTTCTGAGACTTTAAACAGCCATAACTTTGTCATAACTGATCCGATTTACATTTCCAAAGTCATTTTGATCGTTGTTTATTGTCCTTATTAATTCTGTAATCAAAGATGAAAAACTTCGGAAATTTGGTTTTCTTGTCAAAAGTCATGTTGACATGTCAGCTTTCAAATTCCAAAATTTTACCTTCTGAGACTTCAAACTGCCATAACTTTGTCAAAACTGATCCGATTTACATTTCCAAAGTCATTTTGATCGTTGTTTAGTGTCCTTAATAATTCTGTAATCAAAGTTGAAAAACTTCGGAAATTCAGTGTTCTTGTCAAAAGTCATGTTGACGAGTTATTTTCTAAATCCCCAAAAATTACCTTCTGAGACTTTAAACAGCCATAACTTTGTCATAACTGATCCGATTTACATTTCCAAAGTCATTTTGATCGTTGTTTAGTGTCCTTAATAATTCTGTAATCAAAGATGAAAAACTTCGGAAATTCGGTTTTCTTGTCAAAAGTCAAAATGACAAAAAAGTTCCCAAATTCCCAAAAATTACCTTCTGAGACTTCAAACAGCCATAACTTTGTCAAAACTGATCCGATTTACATTTCCAAAGTCATTTTGATCGTTGTTTATTGTCCTTAATAATTCTGTAATCAAAGTTGAAAAACTTTGGAAATTCAGTTTTCTTGTCAAAAGTCATGTTGACGAGTTATTTTCCAAATCCCCAAAAATTACCTTCTGAGACTTTAAACAGCCATAACTTTGTCATAACTGATCCGATTTACATTTCCAAAGTCATTTTGATCGTTGTTTATTGTCCTTATTAATTCTGTAATCAAAGATGAAAAACTTCGGAAATTTGGTTTTCTTGTCAAAAGTCATGTTGACATGTCAGCTTTCAAATTCCAAAATTTTACCTTCTGAGACTTCAAACTGCCATAACTTTGTCAAAACTGATCCGATTTACATTTCCAAAGTCATTTTGATCGTTGTTTAGTGTCCTTAATAATTCTGTAATCAAAGTTGAAAAACTTCGGAAATTCAGTGTTCTTGTCAAAAGTCATGTTGACGAGTTATTTTCCAAATCCCCAAAAATTACCTTCTGAGACTTTAAACAGCCATAACTTTGTCATAACTGATCCGATTTACATTTCCAAAGTCATTTTGATCGTTGTTTAGTGTCCTTAATAATTCTGTAATCAAAGATGAAAAACTTCGGAAATTCGGTTTTCTTGTCAAAAGTCATGATGACAAAAAAGTTCCCAAATTCCCAAAAATTACCTTCTGAGACTTCAAACAGCCATAACTTTGTCAAAACTGATCCGATTTATATTTTGATCGTTGTTTATTGTCCTTATTAATTCTGTAATCAAAGTTGAAAAACTTCGGAAATTTGGTTTTCTTGTCAAAAGTCATGTTGACATGTCAGCTTTCAAATTCCAAAATTTTACCTTCTGAGACTTCAAACTGCCATAACTTTGTCAAAACTGATCCGATTTACATTTCCAAAGTCATTTTGATCGTTGTTTAGTGTCCTTAATAATTCTGTAATCAAAGATGAAAAACTTCGGAAATTCGGTTTTCTTGTCAAAAGTCAAAATGACAAAAAAGTTCCCAAATTCCCAAAAATTACCTTCTGAGACTTCAAACAGCCATAACTTTGTCAAAACTGATCCGATTAATCATTTTGATCGTTGTTTATTGTCCTTAATAATTCTGTAATCAAAGTTGAAAACTTCGGAAATTCAGTTTTCTTGTCAAAAGTCATGTTGACGAGTTATTTTCCAAATCCCCAAAAATTACCTTCTGAGACTTTAAACAGCCATAACTTTGTCATAACTGATCCGATTTACATTTCCAAAGTCATTTTGATCGTTGTTTATTGTCCTTATTAATTCTGTAATCAAAGATGAAAAACTTCGGAAATTTGGTTTTCTTGTCAAAAGTCATGTTGACATGTCAGCTTTCAAATTCCAAAATTTTACCTTCTGAGACTTCAAACTGCCATAACTTTGTCAAAACTGATCCGATTTACATTTCCAAAGTCATTTTGATCGTTGTTTAGTGTCCTTAATAATTCTGTAATCAAAGTTGAAAAACTTCGGAAATTCAGTGTTCTTGTCAAAAGTCATGTTGACGAGTTATTTTCCAAATCCCCAAAAATTACCTTCTGAGACTTTAAACAGCCATAACTTTGTCATAACTGATCCGATTTACATTTCCAAAGTCATTTTGATCGTTGTTTATTGTCCTTATTAATTCTGTAATCAAAGATGAAAAACTTCGGAAATTTGGTTTTCTTGTCAAAAGTCATGTTGACATGTGAGTTTCCAAATCCCCAAAAATTACCTTCTGAGACTTCAAACAGCCATAACTTTGTCAAAACTGATCCGATTTACATTTCCAAAGTCATTTTGATCGTTGTTTAGTGTCCTTAATAATTCTGTAATCAAAGTTGAAAAACTTCGGAAATTCAGTGTTCTTGTCAAAAGTCATGTTGACATGTGTATTTTCCAAATCCCCAAAAATTACCTTCTGAGACTTTAAACAGCCATAACTTTGTCATAACTGATCCGATTTACATTTCCAAAGTCATTTTGATCGTTGTTTATTGTCCTTAATAATTCTGTAATCAAAGTTGAAAAACTTCGGAAATTCAGTTTTCTTGTCAAAAGTCATGTTGACAAGTTTTCAAATCCCCAAAAATTACCTTCTGAGACTTCAAACAGCCATAACTTTGTCAAAACTGATCCGATTTACATTTCCAAAGTCATTTTGATCGTTGTTTAGTGTCCTTAATAATTCTGTAATCAAAGTTGAAAAACTTCGGAAATTCAGTGTTCTTGTCAAAAGTCATGTTGACGTGTTATTTTTTAAATCCCTCAAAATTGCCTTCTGAGACTTTAAACAGCCATAACTTTGTCATAACTGATCCGATTTACATTTCCAAAGTCATTTTGATCGTTGTTTAGTGTCCTTAATAATTCTGTAATCAAAGATGAAAAACTTCGGAAATTCGGTTTTCTTGTCAAAAGTCATGTTGACATGTCAGTTTTCAAATCCCCAAAAATTACCTTCTGAGACTTTAAACAGCCATAACTTTGTCAAAACTGATCCGATTTACATTTCCAAAGTCATTTTGATCGTTGTTTAGTGTCCTTAATGATTCTGTAATCAAAGTTGAAAAACTTCGGAAATTCAGTGTTCTTGTCAAAAGTCATGTTGACGTGTTATTTTTTAAATCCCTCAAAATTGCCTTCTGAGACTTTAAACAGCCATAACTTTGTCATAACTGATCCGATTTACATTTCCAAAGTCATTTTGATCGTTGTTTATTGTCCTTATTAATTCTGTAATCAAAGATGAAAAACTTCGGAAATTCGGTTTTCTTGTCAAAAGTCATGTTGACATGTCAGCTTTTAAATTCCAAAATTTTACCTTCTGAGACTTCAAACTGCCATAACTTTGTCAAAACTGATCCGATTTACATTTCCAAAGTCATTTTGATCGTTGTTTAGTGTCCTTAATAATTCTGTAATCAAAGATGAAAAACTTCGGAAATTCAGTTTTTTTGTCAAAAGTCATGTTGACGAGTTATTTTTTAAATTACTCAAAATTGCCTTCTGAGACTTTAAACAGCCATAACTTTGTCATAACTGATCCGATTTACATTTCCAAAGTCATTTTGATCGTTGTTTATTGTCCTTAATAATTCTGTAATCAAAGTTGAAAAACTTCGGAAATTTGGTTTTCTTGTCAAAAGTCATGTTGACATGTAACCTTTCAAATTCCAAAATTTTACCTTCTGAGACTTCAAACTGCCATAACTTTGTCAAAACTGATCCGATTTACATTTCCAAAGTCATTTTGATCGTTGTTTAGTGTCCTTAATAATTCTGTAATCAAAGTTGAAAAACTTCGGAAATTCAGTTTTCTTGTCAAAAGTCATGTTGACGAGTTATTTTTTAAATTACTCAAAATTGCCTTCTGAGACTTTAAACAGCCATAACTTTGTCATAACTGATCCGATTAACATTTGCAAAGTCATTTTGATCGTTGTTTATTGTCCTTAATAATTCTGTAATCAAAGTTGAAAAACTTCGGAAATTTGGTTTTCTTGTCAAAAGTCATGTTGACATGTAACCTTTCAAATTCCAAAATTTTACCTTCTGAGACTTCAAACTGCCATAACTTTGTCAAAACTGATCCGATTTACATTTCCAAAGTCATTTTGATCGTTGTTTAGTGTCCTTAATAATTCTGTAATCAAAGTTGAAAAACTTCGGAAATTCAGTTTTCTTGTCAAAAGTCATGTTGACGAGTTATTTTTTAAATTACTCAAAATTGCCTTCTGAGACTTTAAACAGCCATAACTTTGTCATAACTGATCCGATTAACATTTCCAAAGTCATTTTGATCGTTGTTTATTGTCCTTAATAATTCTGTAATCAAAGTTGAAAAACTTCGGAAATTCGGTTTTCTTGTCAAAAGTCATGTTGCCATGTTAGTTTTCAAATCCCCAAAAATTACCTTCTGAGACTTCAAGCAGCCATAGCTTTGTCAAAACTGATCCGATTTACATTTCCAAAGTCATTTTGATCGTTGTTTAGTGTCCTTAAAAATTCTGTAATCAAAGATGAAAAACTTGGGAACTTCGGTTTTCTTGTCAAAAGTCAAAATGACAAAAAAGTTCCCAAATTCCCAAAAATTACCTTCTGCGACTTCAAACCGCCATAACTTTGTCAAAACTGATCCGATTTACATTTTGATCGTTGTTTATTGTCCTTAATAATTCTGCTATCAAAGTTGAAATATTTCGGAAATTCAGTTTTTTTGTCAAAAGTCATGTTGACGAGTTATTTTCCAAATCCCCAAAAATTACCTTCTGAGACTTTAAACAGCCATAACTTTGTCATAACTGATCCGATTTACATTTCCAAAGTCATTTTGATCGTTGTTTATTGTCCTTAATAATTCTGTAATCAAAGTTGAAAAACTTCGGAAATTCAGTTTTCTTGTCAAAAGTCATGTTGACGTGTTATTTTTTAAATTCTCAAAATTACCTTCTGAGACTTTAAACACAGCCTTACATTTCCAAAGTTATTTTGATCGTTGTTTATTGTCCTTATTAATTCTGTAATCAAAGATGAAAAACTTCGGAAATTTGGTTTTCTTGTCAAAAGTCATGTTGACATGTAACCTTTCAAATTCCAAAATTTTACCTTCTGAGACTTCAAACTGCCATAACTTTGTCAAAACTGATCCGATTTACATTTCCAAAGTCATTTTGATCGTTGTTTAGTGTCCTTAATAATTCTGTAATCAAAGTTGAAAAACTTCGGAAATTCAGTTTTCTTGTCAAAAGTCATGTTGACGAGTTATTTTTCAAATTCCCCAAAATTGCCTTCTGAGACTTTAAACAGCCATAACTTTGTCATAACTGATCCGATTTACATTTCCAAAGTCATTTTGATCGTTGTTTATTGTCCTTATTAATTCTGTAATCAAAGATGAAAAACTTCGGAAATTTGGTTTTCTTGTCAAAAGTCATGTTGACATGTCAGCTTTTCAAATCTCCAAAATTTTACCTTCTGAGACTTCAAACTGCCATAACTTTGTCAAAACTGATCCGATTTACATTTCCAAAGTCATTTTGATCGTTGTTTAGTGTCCTTAATAATTCTGTAATCAAAGTTGAAAAACTTCGGAAATTCAGTTTACTTGTCAAAAGTCATGTTGACAAGTTAGTTTTCAAATTCCCAAAAATTACCTTCCGAGACTTCACACAGCCATAACTTTGTCAAAACTGATCCGATTTACATTTCCAAAGTCATTTTGATCGTTGTTTATTGTCCTTAATAATTCTGTAATCAAAGTTGAAAAACTTCGGAAATTCGGTTTTCTTGTCAAAAGTCATGTTGCCATGTTTGTTTTCAAATCCCCAAAAATTACCTTCTGAGACTTTAAACAGCCATAACTTTGTCATAACTGATCCGATTTACATTTCCAAAGTCATTTTGATCGTTGTTTATTGTCCTTAATAATTCTGTAATCAAAGATGAAAAACTTCGGAAATTTGGTTTTCTTGTCAAAAGTCATGTTGACATGTTAGTTTTCAAATTCCCAAAAATTACCTTCTGAGACTTCACACAGCCATAACTTTGTCAAAACTGATCCGAGTTACATTTCCAAAGTCATTTTGATCGTTGTTTATTGTCCTTAATAATTCTGTAATCAAAGTTGAAAAACTTCGGAAATTCAGTTTTCTTGTCAAAAGTCATGTTGACATGTTATTTTCCAAATCCCCAAAAATTACCTTCTGAGACTTTAAACAGCCATAACTTTGTCATAACTGATCCGATTTACATTTCCAAAGTCATTTTGATCGTTGTTTATTGTCCTTAATAATTCTGTAATCAAAGTTGAAAAACTTCGGAAATTCGGTTTTCTTGTCAAAAGTCATGTTGACATGTTAGTTTTCAAATCCCCAAAAATTACCTTCTGAGACTTCAAACAGCCATAACTTTGTCAAAACTGATCCGATTTACATTTCCAAAGTCATTTTGATCGTTGTTTATTGTCCTTAATAATTCTGTAATCAAAGTTGAAAAACTTCGGAAATTCGGTTTTCTTGTCAAAAGTCATGTTGCCATGTTAGTTTTCAAATCCCCAAAAATTACCTTCTGAGACTTCAAACAGCCATAACTTTGTCAAAACTGATCCGATTTACATTTCCAAAGTCATTTTGATCGTTGTTTATTGTCCTTAATAATTCTGTAATCAAAGTTGAAAAACTTCGGAAATTCGGTTTTCTTGTCAAAAGTCATGTTGACATGTTAGTTTTCAAATCCCCAAAAATTACCTTCTGAGACTTCAAACAGCCATAACTTTGTCAAAACTGATCCGATTTACATTTCCAAAGTCATTTTGATCGTTGTTTAGTGTCCTTAATAATTCTGTAATCAAAGTTGAAAAACTTCGGAAATTCAGTTTTCTTGTCAAAAGTCATGTTGCCATGTTAGTTTTCCAAATCCCCAAAAATTACCTTCTGAGACTTTAAACAGCCATAACTTTGTCATAACTGATCCGATTTACATTTCCAAAGTCATTTTGATCGTTGTTTAGTGTCCTTATTAATTCTGTAATCAAAGATGAAAAACTTCGGAAATTTGGTTTTCTTGTCAAAAGTCATGTTGACATGTCAGCTTTTAAATTCCAAAATTTTACCTTCTGAGACTTCAAACTGCCATAACTTTGTCAAAACTGATCCGATTTACATTTCCAAAGTCATTTTGATCGTTGTTTAGTGTCCTTAATAATTCTGTAATCAAAGTTGAAAAACTTCGGAAATTCAGTTTTCTTGTCAAAAGTCATGTTGCCATGTTAGTTTTCAAATCCCCAAAAATTACCTTCTGAGACTTCAAACAGCCATAACTTTGTCAAAACTGATCCGATTTACATTTCCAAAGTCATTTTGATCGTTGTTTATTGTCCTTAATAATTCTGTAATCATTCAAAGTCGAAAAACTTAAAAAATTCGGAATTCTTGTCAAAAGTCATGTTGCCATGTAAGTTTTCAAATCCCCAAAACATTACCTTCTGAGACTTCAAACAGCCATAACTTTGTCAAAGGTGATCCGATTTACATTTCCAAAATCATTTTGATCGTTGTTTATTGTCCTTCATAATTCTGTAATCAAAGTTGAAAAACTTCGGAAATTTGGTTTTCTTGTCAAAAGTCATGTTCACATGTCAGCTTTTAAATTCCAAAATTTTACCTTCTGAGACTTCAAACTGCCATAACTTTGTCAAAACCGATCCGATTTACATTTCCAAAGTCATTTTGATCGTTGTTTAGTGTCCTTAATAATTCTGTAATCAAAGTTGAAAAACTTCGGAAATTCAGTTTTCTTGTCAAAAGTCATGTTGCCATGTTAGTTTTCAAATCCCCAAAAATTACCTTCTGAGACTTCAAACAGCCATAACTTTGTCAAAACTGATCCGATTTACATTTCCAAAGTCATTTTGATCGTTGTTTATTGTCCTTAATAATTCTGTAATCATTCAAAGTCGAAAAACTTAAAAAATTCGGAATTCTTGTCAAAAGTCATGTTGCCATGTAAGTTTTCAAATCCCCAAAAATTACCTTCTGAGACTTCAAACAGCCATAACTTTGTCAAAACTGATCCGATTTACATTTCCAAAATCATTTTGATCGTAGTTTATTGTCCGTCATAATTCTGTAATCAAAGTTGAAAAACTTCGGAAATTTGGTTTTCTTGTCAAAAGTCATGTTGACATGTCACCTTTCAAATTCCAAAATTTTACCTTCTGAGACTTCAAACTGCCATAACTTTGTCAAAACTGATCCGATTTACATTTCCAAAGTCATTTTGATCGTTGTTTAGTGTCCTTAATAATTCTGTAATCAAAGTTGAAAAATTTCGGAAATTCAGTTTTCTTGTCAAAAGTCAAAATGACAAAAAAGTTCCCAAATTCAAACAGCCATAACTTTGTCAAAACTGATCCGATTTACATTTCCAAAATCATTTTGATCGTAGTTTATTGTCCGTCATAATTCTGTAATCAAAGTTGAAAAACTTCGGAAATTTGGTTTTCTTGTCAAAAGTCATGTTCACATGTCAGCTTTTAAATTCCAAAATTTTACCTTCTGAGACTTCAAACTGCCATAACTTTGTCAAAACTGATCCGATTTACATTTCCAAAGTCATTTTGATCGTTGTTTAGTGTCCTTAATAATTCTGTAATCAAAGTTGAAAAACTTCGGAAATTCAGTTTTCTTGTCAAAAGTCATGTTGACATGTTAGTTTTCAAATCCCCAAAAATTACCTTCTGAGACTTCAAACAGCCATAACTTTGTCAAAACTGATCCGATTTACATTTCCAAAGTCATTTTGATCGTTGTTTATTGTCCTTAATAATTCTGTAATCAAAGTTGAAAAACTTCGGAAATTCAGTTTTCTTGTCAAAAGTCATGTTGACGATGTTATTTTCCAAATCCCCAAAAATTACCTTCTGAGACTTCAAACAGCCATAACTTTGTCATAACTGATCCGATTTACATTTCCAAAGTCATTTTGATCGTTGTTTATTGTCCTTAATAATTCTGTAATCAAAGATGAAAAACTTCGGAAATTCGGTTTTCTTGTCAAAAGTCATGTTGACATGTCAGCTTTCAAATTCCCAAAATTTTACCTTCTGAGACTTCAAACAGCCATAACTTTGTCAAAACTGATCCGATTTACATTTCCAAAGTCATTTTGATCGTTGTTTATTGTCCTTAATAATTCTGTAATCAAAGTTGAAAAACTTTGGAAATTCAGTTTTCTTGTCAAAAGTCATGTTGACATGTTAGTTTTCCAAATCCCCAAAAATTACCTTCTGAGACTTTAAACAGCCATAACTTTGTCAAAACTGATCCGATTTACATTTCCAAAGTCATTTTGATCGTTGTTTATTGTCCTTATTAATTCTGTAATCAAAGATGAAAAACTTCGGAAATTTGGTTTTCTTGTCAAAAGTCATGTTGACATGTCAGCTTTCAAATTCCAAAATTTTACCTTCTGAGACTTCAAACTGCCATAACTTTGTCAAAACTGATCCGATTTACATTTCCAAAGTCATTTTGATCGTTGTTTAGTGTCCTTAATAATTCTGTAATCAAAGTTGAAAAACTTCGGAAATTCAGTTTTCTTGTCAAAAGTCATGTTGACATGTGTAGTTTCCAAATCCCCAAAAATTACCTTCTGAGACTTCAAACAGCCATAACTTTGTCAAAACTGATCCGATTTACATTTCCAAAGTCATTTTGATCGTTGTTTATTGTCCTTAATAATTCTGTAATCAAAGTTGAAAAACTTCGGAAATTCGGTTTTCTTGTCAAAAGTCATGTTGCCATGTTAGTTTTCAAATCCCCAAAAATTACCTTCTGAGACTTCAAACAGCCATAACTTTGTCAAAACTGATCCGATTTACATTTCCAAAGTCATTTTGATCGTTGTTTATTGTCCTTAATAATTCTGTAATCAAAGTTGAAAAACTTCGGAAATTCAGTTTTCTTGTCAAAAGTCATGTTGACATGTCAGTTTTCAAATTCCAAAATATTACCTTCTGAGACTTTAAACAGCCATAACTTTGTCATAACTGATCCGATTTACATTTCCAAAGTCATTTTGATCGTTGTTTATTGTCCTTAATAATTCTGTAATCAAAGTTGAAAAACTTCGGAAATTCAGTTTTCTTGTCAAAAGTCATGTTGCCATGTTAGTTTTCAAATCCCCAAAAATTACCTTCTGAGACTTCAAACAGCCATAACTTTGTCAAAACTGATCCGATTTACATTTCCAAAGTCATTTTGATCGTTGTTTATTGTCCTTAATAATTCTGTAATCAAAGTTGAAAAACTTCGGAAATTCAGTTTTCTTGTCAAAAGTCATGTTGCACATGTCAGCTTTTCAAATTCCCAAAAATTACCTTCTGAGACTTCAAACAGCCATAACTTTGTCAAAACTGATCCGATTTACATTTCCAAAGTCATTTTGATCGTTGTTTATTGTCCTTAATAATTCTGTAATCAAAGTTGAAAAACTTCGGAAATTCAGTTTTCTTGTCAAAAGTCATGTTGACGAGTTATTTTCCAAATCCCCAAAAATTACCTTCTGAGACTTTAAACAGCCATAACTTTGTCATAACTGATCTGATTTACATTTCCAAAGTCATTTTGATCGTTGTTTATTGTCCTTATTAATTCTGTAATCAAAGATGAAAAACTTCGGAAATTTGGTTTTCTTGTCAAAAGTCATGTTGACATGTCAGCTTTCAAATTCCAAAATTTTACCTTCTGAGACTTCAAACTGCCATAACTTTGTCAAAACTGATCCGATTTACATTTCCAAAGTCATTTTGATCGTTGTTTAGTGTCCTTAATAATTCTGTAATCAAAGATGAAAAACTTCGGAAATTCGGTTTTCTTGTCAAAAGTCATGTTGACATGTAAGTTTCCAAATCCCCAAAAATTACCTTCTGAGACTTCAAACAGCCATAACTTTGTCAAAACTGATCCGATTTACTAGTTTTGATCGTTGTTTAGTGTCCTTAATAATTCTGTAATCAAAGTTGAAAAACTTCGGAAATTCAGTGTTCTTGTCAAAAGTCATGTTGACATGTTAGTTTCCAAATCCCCAAAAATTACCTTCTGAGACTTTAAACAGCCATAACTTTGTCAAAACTGATCCGATTTACATTTCCAAAGTCATTTTGATCGTTGTTTATTGTCCTTAATAATTCTGTAATCAAAGTTGAAAAACTTCGGAAATTCGGTTTTCTTGTCAAAAGTCATGTTGACATGTTAGTTTTCAAATCCCCAAAAATTACCTTCTGAGACTTCAAACTGCCATAACTTTGTCAAAACTGATCCGATTTACATTTCCAAAGTCATTTTGATCGTTGTTTATTGTCCTTAATAATTCTGTAATCAAAGTTGAAAAACTTCGGAAATTCAGTTTTCTTGTCAAAAGTCATAATGACAAAAGTTCCCAAATTCCCAAAAATTACCTTCTGAGACTTCAAACAGCCATAACTTTGTCAAACTGATCCGATTTACATTTTGATCGTTGTTTATTGTCCTTTAATTCTGTAATCAAAGTTGAAAAACTTCGGAAATTCAGTGTTCTTGTCAAAAGTCATGTTGACATGTGTGTTTCCAAATCCCCAAAAATTACCTTCTGAGACTTTAAACAGCCATAACTTTGTCATAACTGATCCGATTTACATTTCCAAAGTCATTTTGATCGTTGTTTATTGTCCTTAATAATTCTGTAATCAAAGTTGAAAAACTTCGGAAATTCGGTTTTCTTGTCAAAAGTCATGTTGACATGTTAGTTTTCAAATCCCCAAAAATTACCTTCTGAGACTTCAAACAGTCATAACTTTGTCAAAACTGATCCGATTTACATTTCCAAAGTCATTTTGATCGTTGTTTAGTGTCCTTAATAATTCTGTAATCAAAGATGAAAAACTTCGGAAATTCGGTTTTCTTGTCAAAAGTCAAAATGACAAAAAGTTCCCAAATTCCCAAAAATTACCTTCTGAGACTTCAAACAGCCATAACTTTGTCAAAACTGATCCGATTTACATTTTTGATCGTTGTTTATTGTCCTTAATAATTCTGTAATCAAAGTTGAAAAACTTCGGAAATTCAGTTTTCTTGTCAAAAGTCATGTTGACGATGTTAGTTTTCCAAATCCCCAAAAATTACCTTCTGAGACTTCAAACAGCCATAACTTTGTCATAACTGATCCGATTTACATTTCCAAAGTCATTTTGTTCGTTGTTTATTGTCCTTAATAATTCTGTAATCATAAGTTGAAAAACTTAAGAAATTTGGTTTTCTTGTCAAAAGTCATGTTGCCATGTTAGTTTTCAAATCCCCAAAAATTACCTTCTGAGACTTCAAACAGCCATAACTTTGTCAAAACTGATCCGATTTACATTTTGATCGTTGTTTATTGCCCTTAATAATTCTGTAATCAAGTTTGAAAAACTTCAGAAATTCAGTGTTCTAGTCAAAAGTCATGTTGACATGTGTGTTTCCCAATCCCCAAAAATTACCTTCTGAGACTTTAAACAGCCATAACTTTGTCATAACTGATCCGATTTACATTTCCAAAGTCATTTTGATAGTTGTTTATTGTCCTTAATAATTCTGTAATCAAAGTTGAAAAACTTCGGAAATTCAGTTTTCTTGTCAAAAGTCATGTTGCCATGTTAGTTTTCAAATCCCCAAAAATTACCTTCTGAGACTTCAAACAGCCATAACTTTGTCAAAACTGATCCGATTTACATTTCCAAAGTCATTTTGATCGTCGTTTATTGTCCTTAATAATTCTGTAATCATTCAAAGTCGAAAAACTTAAAAAATTCGGAATTCTTGTCAAAAGTCATGTTGCCATGTTAGTTTTCAAATTTCCAAAAATTACCTTCTGAGACTTCAAACAGCCATAACTTTGTCAAAACTGATCCGATTTACATTCCCAAAATCATTTTGATCGTAGTTTATTGTCCGTCATAATTCTGTAATCAAAGTTGAAAAACTTCGGAAATTTGGTTTTCTTGTCAAAAGTCATGTTCACATGTCACCTTTCAAATTCCAAAATTTTACCTTCTGAGACTTCAAACTGCCATAACTTTGTCAAAACTGATCCGATTTACATTTCCAAAGTCATTTTGATCGCTGTTTAGTGTCCTTAATAATTCTGTAATCAAAGTTGAAAAATTTCAGAAATTCAGTGTTCTTGTCAAAAGTCAAAATGACAAAAAAGTTCCCAAATTCCCAAAAATTACCTTCTGAGACTTCAAACAGCAATAACTTTGTCAAAACTGATCCGATTTACATTTCCAAAGTCATTTTGATCGTAGTTTATTGTCCGTCATAATTCTGTAATCAAAGTTGAAAAACTTCGGAAATTCAGTTTTCTTGTCAAAAGTCATGTTGATGAGTTATTTTCCAAATCCCCAAAAATAACCTTCTGAGACTTTAAACAGCCATAACTTTGTCATAACTGATCTGATTTACATTTCCAAAGTCATTTGGATCGTTGTTTATTGTCCTTATTAATTCTGTAATCAAAGATGAAAAACTTCGGAAATTTGGTTTTCTTGTCAAAAGTCATGTTGACATGTCAGCTTTCAAATTCTAAAATTTTACCTTCTGAGACTTCAAACTGCCATAACTTTGTCAAAACTGATCCGATTTACATTTCCAAAGTCATTTTGATCGTTGTTTAGTGTCCTTAATAATTCTGTAATTAAAGATGAAAAACTTCGGAAATTCGGTTTTCTTGTCAAAAGTCAAAATGACAAAAAAGTTCCCAAATTCCCAAAAATTACCTTCTGAGACTTCAAACAGCCATAACTTTGTTGAAACTGATCCGATTTATATTTTGATCGTTGTTTATTGTCCTTAATAATTCTGTAATCAAAGTTGAAAAACTTTGGAAATTCAGTTTTCTTGTCAAAAGTCATGTTGACGAGTTATTTTCCAAATCCCCAAAAATTACCTTCTAGGACTTTAAACAGCCATAACTTTGTCATAACTGATCCGATTTACATTTCCAAAGTCATTTTGATCGTTGTTTATTGTCCTTATTAATTCTGTAATCAAAGATGAAAAACTTCGGAAATTGGGTTTTCTTGTCAAAAGTCATGTTGACATGTCAGCTTTCAAATTCCAAAATTTTACCTTCTGAGACTTCAAACTGCCATAACTTTGTCAAAACTGATCCGATTTACATTTCCAAAGTCATTTTGATCGTTGTTTAGTGTCCTTAATAATTCTGTAATCAAAGTTGAAAAACTTCGGAAATTCAGTGTTCTAGTCAAAAGTCATGTTGACATGTAAGTTTCCAAATCCCCAAAAATTACCTTCTGAGACTTTAAACAGCCATAACTTTGTCAAAACTGATCCGATTTACATTTCCAAAGTCATTTTGATCGTTGTTTATTGTCCTTAATAATTCTGTAATCAAAGTTGAAAAACTTCGGAAATTCGGTTTTCTTGTCAAAAGTCATGTTGACATGTTAGTTTCTAAATCCCCAAAAATTACCTTCTGAGACTTCAAACAGCCATAACTTTGTCAAAACTGATCCGATTTACATTTCCAAAGTCATTTTGATCGTTGTTTATTGTCCTTAATAATTCTGTAATCAAAGTTGAAAAACTTCGGAAATTCAGTTTTCTTGTCAAAAGTCATGTTGACAAGTTAGTTTCCAAATCCCCAAAAATTACCTTCTGAGACTTTAAACAGCCATAACTTTGTCATAACTGATCCGATTTACATTTCCAAAGTCATTTTGATCGTTGTTTATTGTCCTTATTAATTCTGTAATCAAAGTTGAAAAACTTCGGAAATTCAGTTTTCTTGTCAAAAGTCATGTTGACGAGTTATTTTCCAAATCCCCAAAAATTACCTTCTGAGACTTTAAACAGCCATAACTTTGTCATAACTGATCCGATTTACATTTCCAAAGTCATTTTGATCGTTGTTTATTGTCCTTATTAATTCTGTAATCAAAGATGAAAAACTTCGGAAATTTGGTTTTCTTGTCAAAAGTCATGTTGACATGTCAGCTTTCAAATTCCAAAATTTTACCTTCTGAGACTTCAAACTGCCATAACTTTGTCAAAACTGATCCGATTTACATTTCCAAAGTCATTTTGATCGTTGTTTAGTTGTCCTTAATAATTCTGTAATCAAAGTTGAAAAACTTCGGAAATTCGGTTTTCTTGTCAAAAGTCATAATGACAAAAAAGTTCCCAAATTCCCAAAAATTACCTTCTGAGACTTCAAACAGCCATAACTTTGTCAAAACTGATCCGATTTACATTTTGATCGTTGTTTATTGTCCTTAATAATTCTGTAATCAAAGTTGAAAAACTTCGGAAATTCAGTTTTCTTGTCAAAAGTCATGTTGACGATGTTATTTTCCAAATCCCCAAAAATTACCTTCTGAGACTTTAAACAGCCATAACTTTGTCATAACTGATCCGATTTACATTTCCAAAGTCATTTTGATCGTTGTTTATTGTCCTTAATAATTCTGTAATCAAAGTTGAAAAACTTCGGAAATTTGGTTTTCTTGTCAAAAGTCATGTTGACATGTCACCTTTCAAATTCCAAAATTTTACCTTCTGAGACTTCAAACTGCCATAACTTTGTCAAAACTGATCCGATTTACATTTCCAAAGTCATTTTGATCGTTGTTTAGTGTCCTTAATAATTCTGCAATCAAAGTTGAAAAACTTCGGAAATTCAGTGTTCTTGTCAAAAGTAAAAATGACAAAAAAGTTCCCAAATTCCCAAAAATTACCTTCTGAGTACTCAAACAGCCATAACTTTGTCAAAACTGATCCGATTTACATTTTGATCGTTGTTTATTGTCCTTAATAATTCTGTAATCAAAGTTGAAAAACTTCGGAAATTCAGTTTTTTTGTCAAAAGTCATGTTGACGAGTTATTCTCCAAATCCCCAAAAATTACCTTCTGAGACTTTAAACAGCCATAACTTTGTCATAACTGATCTGATTTACATTTCCAAAGTCATTTTGATCGTTGTTTATTGTCCTTATTAATTCTGTAATCAAAGATGAAAAACTTCGGAAATTTGGTTTTCTTGTCAAAAGTCATGTTGACATGTCAGCTTTCAAATTCCAAAATTTTACCTTCTGAGACTTCAAACTACCATAACTTTGTCAAAACTGATCCGATTTACATTTCCAAAGTCATTTTGATCGTTGTTTAGTGTCCTTAATAATTCTGTAATCAAAGATAAAAAACTTCGGAAATTCGGTTTTCTTGTCAAATGTCAAAATGACAAAAAAGTTCCCAAATTCCCAAAAATTACCTTCTGAGACTTCAAACAGCCATAACTTTGTCAAAACTGATCCGATTTACATTTTGATCGTTGTTTATTGTCCTTAATAATTCTGTAATCAAAGTTGAATAACTTCGGAAATTCAGTTTTCTTGTCAAAAGTCATGTTGACGAGTTATTTTCAAATCCCCAAAAATTACCTTCTGAGACTTTAAACAGCCATAACTTTGTCATAACTGATCTGATTTACATTTCCAAAGTCATTTTGATCGTTGTTTATTGTCCTTATTAATTCTGTAATCAAAGATGAAAAACTTCGGAAATTTGGTTTTCTTGTCAAAAGTCATGTTGACATGTCAGCTTTCAAATTCTAAAATTTTCCCTCTGAGACTTCAAACTGCCATAACTTTGTCAAAACTGATCCGATTTACATTTCCAAAGTCATTTTGATCGTTGTTTAGTGTCCTTAATAATTCTGTAATCAAAGATGAAAAACTTCGGAAATTCGGTTTTCGTGTCAAAAGTCAAAATGACAAAAAAGTTCCCAAATTCCCAAAAATTACCTTCTGAGACTTCAAACAGCCATAACTTTGTCAAAACTGATCCGATTTACATTTTGATCGTTGTTTATTGTCCTTAATAATTCTGTAATCAAAGTTGAAAAACTTCGGAAATTCAGTTTTCTTGTCAAAAGTCATGTTGACGAGTTATTTTCCAAATCCCCAAAAATTACCTTCTGAGACTTCAAACAGCCATAACTTTGTCAAAACTGATCCGATTTACATTTTGATCGTTGTTTATTGTCCTTAATAATTCTGTAATCAAAGTTGAAAAACTTCGGAAATTCAGTTTTCTTGTCAAAAGTCAAAATGACAAAAAAGTTCCCCAATTCCCAAAAATTACCTTCTGAGACTTCAAACAGCCATAACTTTGTCAAAACTGATCCGATTTACATTTTGATCGTTGTTTATTGTCCTTAATAATTCTGTAATCAAAGTTGAAAAACTTCGGAAATTCAGTTTTCTTGTCAAAAGTCATGTTGACGAGTTATCTTCCAAATCCCCAAAAATTACCTTCTGAGACTTTAAACAGCCATAACTTTGTCATAACTGATCCGATTTACATTTCCAAAGTCATTTTGATCGTTGTTTATTATCCTTAATAATTCTGTAATCAAAGTTGAAAAACTTCGGAAATTCGGTTTTCTTGTCAAAAGTCATGTTGACATGTAAGTTTTCAAATCCCCAAAAATTACCTTCTGAGACTTCAAACAGCCATAACTTTGTCAAAACTGATCCGATTTACATTTCCAAAGTCATTTTGATCGTTGTTTAGTGTCCTTAATAATTCTGTAATCAAAGTTGAAAAACTTCGGAAATTCGGTTT
Source organism: Drosophila maculinotata (assembly GCA_035045305.1). NCBI lineage: Eukaryota > Metazoa > Arthropoda > Insecta > Diptera > Drosophilidae > Drosophila > Drosophila maculinotata. The sequence goes on from JAWNPD010000406.1 coordinate 61,715, forward strand.
ACTTGTCAAAAGTCAAATTGACAAAAAGTTTCCAAATTCCCAAAAATTACCTTCTGAGACTTCAAACAGCCATAACTTTGTCAAAACTGATCCGATTTACATTTCCAAAGTCATTTTGATCGTTGTTTAGTGTCCTTAATAATTCTGTAATCAAAGTTGAAAAACTTCGGAAATTCAGTTTTCTTGTCAAAAGTCATGTTGACAAGTTAGTTTTCCAAATCCCCAAAAATTACCTTCTGAGACTTCAAACAGCCATAACTTTGTCAAAACTGATCCGATTTACATTTCCAAAGTCATTTTGATCGTTGTTTAGTGTCCTTAATAATTCTGTAATCAAAGTTGAAAAACTTCGGAAATTCAGTTTTCTTGTCAAAAGTCATGTTGACAAGTTATTTTCCAAATCCCCAAAAATTACCTTCTGAGACTTCAAACAGCCATAACTTTGTCATAACTGATCCGATTTACATTTCCAAAGTCATTTTGATCGTTGTTTATTGTCCTTATTAATTCTGTAATCAAAGATGAAAAACTTCGGAAATTCGGTTTTCTTGTCCAAAAGTCATGTTGACATGTCATGCTTTCCAAATCCAAAATTTTCCTTCTGAGACTTCAAACAGCCATAACTTTGTCAAAACTGATCCGATTTACATTTCCAAAGTCATTTTGATCGTTGTTTAGTGTCCTTAATAATTCTGTAATCAAAGATGAAAAACTTCGGAAATTCGGTTTTCTTGTCAAAAGTCATGATGACAAGTAAGTTCCCAAATTCCCAAAAATTCCTTCTGAGACTTCAAACAGCCATAACTTTGTCAAAACTGATCCGATTTACATTTTGATCGTTGTTTATTGTCCTTAATAATTCTGTAATCAAAGTTGAAAACTTCGGAAATTCGATTTTCTTGTCAAAAGTCATGTTGACATGTGTTTTCAAATCCCCAAAAATTACCTTCTGAGACTTTAAACAGCCATAACTTTGTCAAAACTGATCCGATTTACATTTCCAAAGTCATTTTGATCGTTGTTGTATTGTCCTTAATAATTCTGTAATCAAAGATGAAAAACTTCGGAAATTCGGTTTTCTTGTCAAAAAGTCAAGATGACAAGTTATTCCCAAATTCCCAAAAATTACCTTCTGAGACTTCAAACATTGCCATAACTTTGTCAAAACTGATCCGATTTACATTTTGATTCGTTGTTTATTGTCCTTATTAATTCTGTAATCAAAGATGGAAAAACTTCGGAAATTTGGTTTTCGTCAAAAGTCATGTTGACATGTCAGCTTTAAATTCCAAAATTTTACCTTCGGACTTCAAACTGCCATAACTTTGTCAAAACTGATCCGATTTACATTTCCAAAGTCATTTTGATCGTTGTTTAGTGTCCTTAATAATTCTGTAATCAAAGATAAAAAACTTCGGAAATTCGGTTTTCTTGTCAAATGTCAAAATGACAAATATTCTAAATTCTAAATTCACCTTCTGAGACTTCATAACGCCATAACTTTGTCAAAACTGATCCGATTTACATTTTGATCGTTGTTTTTCTCTTAATATTTCTAATCAAAGTTGAATAACTCGGAATTTCAGTTTTCTTGTCAAAAGTCATGTTGAGTTTTTTCCAAATCCCCAAAAATTACCTTCTGAGACTTAAACAGCCATAACTTTGTCATAACTGATCTGATTTACATTTCCAAAGTCATTTTGATCGTTGTTTATTGTCCTTATTATTCTAATCAAAGATGAAAAACTTCGGAAATTTGGTTTTTCTTGTCAAAAGTCATGTTGACATGTCAGCTTTCAAATTCCAAAATTTTCCTTCTGAGACTTCAAACTGCCATAACTTTGTCAAAACTGATCCGATTTACATTTCCAAAGTCATTTTGATCGTTGTTTAGTGTCCTTAATAATTCTGTAATCAAAGATGAAAAACTTCGGAAATTCGGTTTTCTTGTCAAAAGTCAAAATGACAAAAAAGTTTTCCCAAATTCCCAAAAATTACCTTCTGAGACTTCAAAAACAGCCATAACTTTGTCAAAACTGATCCGATTTACATTTCCTTTTTGATCGTTGTTTATTGTCCATAATTCTGTAATCAAAGTTGAAAAACTTCGGAATTTCAGTTTTCTTGTCAAAAGTCATGTTGACGAAGTTATTTTCAAATCCCCAAAAATTACCTTCTGAGACTTTAAACAGCCATAACTTTGTCATAACTGATCTGATTTACATTTCCAAAGTCATTTTGATCGTTGTTTATTGTCCTTAATAATTTCTGGTAATCAAAGATGAAAAACTTCGGAAATTTGGTTTTCTTGTCAAAAGTCATGTTGACATGTCAGCTTTCAAATTCTAAAATTTACCTTCTGAGACTTCAAACTGCCATAACTTTGTCAAAACTGATCCGATTTACATTTCCAAAGTCATTTTGATCGTTGTTTAGTGTCCTTAATAATTCTTAATCAAGTGAAAAACTTCGGAATTCGTTTTCTTGTCAAAACAAATAACAAAAAGTTCCCAAATTCCCAAAATTACTTCTGAGACTTCAAACAGCCATAACTTTGTCAAAACTGATCCGATTTACATTTTGATCGTTGTTTATTGTCCTTAATAATTCTGTAATCAAAGTTGAAAAACTTCGGAAATTCAGTTTTCTTGTCAAAAGTCAAAATGACAAAAAAGTTCCCAAATTCCCAAAAATTACCTTCTGAGACTTCAAACAGCCATAACTTTGTCAAAACTGATCCGATTTACATTTTGATCGTTGTTTAGTGTCCTTAATAATTCTGTAATCAATGTTGAAAAACTTCGGAAATTCAGTGTTCTTGTCAAAAGTCATGTTGACATGTGTGTTTTCAAATCCCCAAAAATTACCTTCTGAGACTTTAAACAGCCATAACTTTGTCATAACTGATCCGATTTACATTTCCAAAGTCATTTTGATCGTTGTTTATTGTTCCTTAATAATTCTGTAATCAAAGATGAAAAACTTCGGAAATTCGGTTTTCTTGTCAAAAGTCAAAATGACAAAAAAGTTCCCAAATTCCCAAAAATTACCTTCTGAGACTTCAAACAGCCATAACTTTGTCAAAACTGATCCGATTTACATTTTGATCGTTGTTTAGTGTCCTTAATAATTCTGTAATCAAAGATGAAAAACTTCGGAAATTTGGTTTTCTTGTCAAAAGTCATGTTGACATGTCAGCTTTCAAATTCCAAAATTTTACCTTCTGAGACTTCAAACTGCCATAACTTTGTCAAAACTGATCCGATTTACATTTCCAAAGTCATTTTGATCGTTGTTTATTGTCCTTAATAATTCTGTAATCAAAGTTGAAAAACTTCGGAAATTCGGTTTTTCTTGTCAAAAGTCATGTTGACATGTAAGTTCCAAATTCCCAAAAATTACCTTCTGAGACTTCAAACAGCCATAACTTTGTCAAAACTGATCCGATTTACATTTTGATCGTTGTTTAGTGTCCTTAATAATTCTGTAATCAAAGTTGAAAAACTTCGGAAATTCAGTGTTCTTGTCAAAAGTCATGTTGACATGTATGTTTCCAAATCCCCAAAAATTACCTTCTGAGACTTTAAACAGCCATAACTTTGTCGAAACTGATCCGATTTACATTTCCAAAGTCATTTTGATCGTTGTTTATTGTCCTTAATAATTCTGTAATCAAAGTTGAAAAACTTCGGAAATTCGGTTTTCTTGTCAAAAGTCATGTTGACATGTTAGTTTTGAAATCCCCAAAAATTACCTTCTGAGACTTCAAACAGCCATAACTTTGTCCAAACTGATCCGATTTACATTTCCAAAGTCATTTTGATCGTTGTTTATTGTCCTTAATAATTCTGTAATCAAAGATGAAAAACTTCGGAAATTTGGTTTTCTTGTCAAAAGTCATGTTGACATGTCAGCTTTCAAATTCCCAAAAATTTTACCTTCTGAGACTTCAAACAGCCATAACTTTGTCAAAACTGATCCGATTTACATTTCCAAAGTCATTTTGATCGTTGTTTAGTGTCCTTAATAATTCTGTAATCAAAGATGAAAAACTTCGGAAATTCGGTTTTCTTGTCAAAAGTCAAAATGACAAAAAAGTTCCCAAATTCCCAAAAATTACCTTCTGAGACTTCAAACAGCCATAACTTTGTCAAAACCTGATCCGATTTACATTTTGATCGTTGTTTATTGTCCTTAATAATTCTGTAATCAAAGTTGAATAACTTCGGAAATTCAGTTTTCTTGTCAAAAGTCATGTTGACGAGTTATTTTCAAATCCCCAAAAATTACCTTCTGAGACTTTAAACAGCCATAACTTTGTCATAACTGATCTGATTTACATTTCCAAAGTCATTTTGATCGTTGTTTATTGTCCTTATTAATTCTGTAATCAAAGATGAAAAACTTCGGAAATTTGGTTTTCTTGTCAAAAGTCATGTTGACATGTCAGCTTTCAAATTCTAAAATTTGCCTCTCTGAGACTTCAAACTGCCATAACTTTGTCAAAACTGATCCGATTTACATTTCCAAAGTCATTTTGATCGTTGTTTAGTGTCCTTAATAATTCTGTAATCAAAGATGAAAAACTTCGGAAATTCGGTTTTCTTGTCAAAAGTCAAAATGACAAAAAAGTTCCCAAATTCCCAAAAATTACCTTCTGAGACTTCAAACAGCCATAACTTTGTCAAAACTGATCCGATTTACATTTTGATCGTTGTTTATTGTCCTTAATAATTCTGTAATCAAAGTTGAAAAACTTCGGAAATTCAGTTTTCTTGTCAAAAGTCAAAATGACAAAAAAGTTCCCAAATTCCCAAAAATTACCTTCTGAGACTTCAAACAGCCATAACTTTGTCAAAACTGATCCGATTTACATTTTGATCGTTGTTTATTGTCCTTAATAATTCTGTAATCAAAGTTGAAAAACTTCGGAAATTCAGTTTTCTTGTCAAAAGTCATGTTGACATGTGTGTTTCCAAATCCCCAAAAATTACCTTCTGAGACTTTAAACAGCCATAACTTTGTCATAACTGATCCGATTTACATTTCCAAAGTCATTTTGATCGTTGTTTAGTATCCTTAATAATTCTGTAATCAAAGATGAAAAACTTCGGAAATTCGGTTTTCTTGTCAAAAGTCAAAATGACAAAAAAGTTCCCAAATTCCCAAAAATTACCTTCTGAGACTTCAAACAGCCATAACTTTGTCAAAACTGATCCGATTTACATTTCCAAAGTCATTTTGATCGTTGTTTAGTGTCCTTAATAATTCTGTAATCAAAGATGAAAAACTTCGGAAATTTGGTTTTCTTGTCAAAAGTCATGTTGACATGTCAGCTTTCAAATTCCAAAATTTTACCTTCTGAGACTTCAAACTGCCATAACTTTGTCAAAACTGATCCGATTTACATTTCCAAAGTCATTTTGATCGTTGTTTAGTGTCCTTAATAATTCTGTAATCAAAGATGAAAAACTTCGGAAATTCGGTTTTCTTGTCAAAAGTCAAAATGACAAAAAAGTTCCCAAATTCCCAAAAATTACCTTCTGAGACTTCAAACAGCCATAACTTTGTCAAAACTGATCCGATTTACATTTTGATCGTTGTTTAGTGTCCTTAATAATTCTGTAATCAATGTTGAAAAACTTCGGAAATTCAGTGTTCTTGTCAAAAGTCATGTTGACATGTGTGTTTCCAAATCCCCAAAAATTACCTTCTGAGACTTTAAACAGCCATAACTTTGTCGAAACTGATCCGATTTACATTTCCAAAGTCATTTTGATCGTTGTTTATTGTCTTTAATAATTCTGTAATCAAAGTTGAAAAACTTCGGAAATTCGGTTTTCTTGTCAAAAGTCATGTTGCCATGTAAGTTTTCAAATCCCCAAAAATTACCTTCTGAGACTTCAAACAGTCATAACTTTGTCATAACTGATCCGATTTACATTTCCAAAGTCATTTTGATCGTTGTTTATTGTCTTTAATAATTCTGTAATCAAAGTTGAAAAACTTCGGAAATTCGGTTTTCTTGTCAAAAGTCATGTTGACATGTAAGTTTTCAAATCCCCAAAAATTACCTTCTGAGACTTCAAACAGCCATAACTTTGTCAAAACTGATCCGATTTACATTTCCAAAGTCATTTTGATCGTTGTTTAGTGTCCTTAATAATTCTGTAATCAAAGATGAAAAACTTCGGAAATTCGGTTTTCTTGTCAAAAGCCAAAATGACAAAAAAGTTCCCAAATTCCCAAAAATTACCTTCTGAGACTTCAAACAGCCATAACTTTGTCAAAACTGATCCGATTTACATTTTGATCGTTGTTTATTGTCCTTAATAATTCTGTAATCAAAGTTGAAAAACTTCGGAAATTCAGTTTTCTTGTCAAAAGTCATGTTGACGAGTTATTTTCCAAATCCCCAAAAATTACCTTCTGAGACTTTAAACAGCCATAACTTTGTCATAACTGATGAAAAACTTCGGAAATTCGGTTTTCTTGTCAAAAGTCATGTTGCCATGTAAGCTTTCAAATCCCCAAAAATTACCTTCTGAGACTTCAAACAGTCATAACTTTGTCAAAACTGATCCGATTTACATTTCCAAAGTCATTTTGATCGTTGTTTAGTGTCCTTAATAATTCTATAATCAAAGATGAAAAACTTCGGAAATTCGGTTTTCTTGTCAAAAGTCATGTTGACATGTCAGCTTTCAAATTCCCAAAATTTTCCTTCTGAGACTTCAAACAGCCATAACTTTGTCAAAACGGATCCGATTTACATTTCCAAAGTCATTTTGATCGTTGTTTATTGTCCTTAATAATTCTGTAATCAAAGTTGAAAAACTTCGGAAATTCGGTTTTCTTGTCAAAAGTCATGTTGACATGTTAGTTTTCAAATCCCCAAAAATTACCTTCTGAGACTTCAAACAGCCATAACTTTGTCAAAACTGATCCGATTTACATTTTGATCGTTGTTTATTGTCCTTAATAATTCTGTAATCAAAGTTGAAAAACTTCGGAAATTCAGTTTTCTTGTCAAAAGTCATGTTGACGAGTTATTTTCCAAATCCCCAAAAATTACCTTCTGAGACTTTAAACAGCCATAACTTTGTCATAACTGATCCGATTTGCATTTCCAAAGTCATTTTGATCGTTGTTTATTATCCTTAATAATTCTGTAATCAAAGTTGAAAAACTTCGGAAATTCAGGTTTCTTGTCAAAAGTCATGTTGACATGTTAGCTTTAAAATTCCAAAAAATTACCTTCTGAAACTTCAAACTGCCATAACTTTGTCAAAACTGATCCGATTTACATTTCCAAAGTCATTTTGATCGTTGTTTATTGTCCTTAATAATTCTGTAATCAAAGTTGAAAAACTTCGGAAATTCGGTTTTCTTGTCAAAAGTCATGTTGACATGTTAGTTTTCAAATCCCCAAAAATTACCTTCTGAAACTTCAAACTGCCATAACTTTGTCAAAACTGATCCGATTTACATTTCCAAAGTCATTTTGATCGTTGTTTATTGTCCTTAATAATTCTGTAATCAAAGTTGAAAAACTTTGGAAATTCGGTTTTCTTGTCAAAAGTCAAAATGACAATGAAAGTTCCCAAATTCCAAAAAATTACCTTCTGAGACTTCAAACAGCCATAACTTTGTCAAAACTGATCCGATTTACATTTTGATCGTTGTTTATTGTCCTTAATAATTCTGTAATCAAAGTTGAAAAACTTCGGAAATTCAGTTTTCTTGTCAAAAGTCATGTTGACGAGTTATTTTCCAAATCCCCAAAAATTACCTTCTGAGACTTCTAAACAGCCATAACTTTGTCAAAACTGATCTGATTTACATTTCCAAAGTCATTTTGATCGTTGTTTATTGTCCTTAATAATTCTGTAATCAAAGATGAAAAACTTCGGAAATTCGGTTTTCTTGTCAAAAGTCATGTTGACATGTCAACTTCTCAAATTCCCAAAATATTACCTTCTGAGACTTCAAACAGCCATAACTTTGTCAAAACTGATCCGATTTACATTTCCAAAGTCATTTTGATCGTTGTTTATTGTCCTTAATAATTCTGTAATCAAAGATGAAAAACTTCGGAAATTCGGTTTTCTTGTCAAAAGTCATTATGACAAGTAAGTTTCCAAATCCCCAAAAATTACCTTCTGAGACTTCAAACAGCCATAACTTTGTCAAAACTGATCCGATTTATATTTTGATCGTTGTTTATTGTCCTTAATAATTCTGTAATCAAAGTTGAAAAACTTCGGAAATTCAGTTTTCTTGTCAAAAGTCATGTTGACAAGTATATGTTTCAAATCCCAAAAAATTACCTTCTGAGACTTTAAACAGCCATAACTTTGTCAAAACTGATCCGATTTACATTTCCAAAGTCATTTTGATCGTTGTTTATTGTCCTTAATAATTCTGTAATCAAAGATGAAAAACTTCGGAAATTTGGTTTTCTTGTCAAAAGTCATGTTGACATGTTAGTTTTCCAAATTCCACAAAATTACCTTCTGAGACTTCAAACAGCCATAACTTTGTCAAAACTGATCCGATTTACATTTCCAAAGTCATTTTGATCGTTGTTTATTGTCCTTAATAATTCTGTAATCAAAGTTGAAAAACTTCGGAAATTCGGTTTTCTTGTCAAAAGTCATGTTGACAAGTAAGTTTCCAAATTCCCAAAAATTACCTTCTGAGACTTCAAACAGCCATAACTTTGTCAAAACTGATCCGATTTACATTTCCAAAGTCATTTTGATCGTTGTTTATTGTCCTTAATAATTCTGTAATCAAAGTTGAAAAACTTCGGAAATTCGGTTTTCTTGTCAAAAGTCATGTTGACGAGTTATTTTCCAAATCCCAAAAATTACCTTCTGAGACTTCAAACAGCCATAACTTTGTCAAAACTGATCCGATTTACATTTCCAAAGTCATTTTGATCGTTGTTTATTGTCCTTAATAATTCTGTAATCAAAGTTGAAAAACTTCGGAAATTCGGTTTTCTTGTCAAAAGTCAAAATGACAAAAAAGTTCCCAAATTCCCAAAAATTACCTTCTGAGACTTCAAACAGCCATAACTTTGTCAAAACTGATCCGATTTACATTTTGATCGTTGTTTATTGTCCTTAATAATTCTGTAATCAAAGTTGAAAAACTTCGGAAATTCAGTTTTCTTGTCAAAAGTCATGTTGACGAGTTATTTTCCAAATCCCCAAAAATTACCTTCTGAGACTTTAAACAGCCATAACTTTGTCATAACTGATCCGATTTACATTTCCAAAGTCATTTTGATCGTTGTTTATTGTCCTTAATAATTCTGTAATCAAAGATGAAAAACTTCGGAAATTTGGTTTTCTTGTCAAAAGTCATGTTGACATGTCAGCTTTCAAATTCCAAAATTTTACCTTCTGAGACTTCAAACTGCCATAACTTTGTCAAAACTGATCCGATTTACATTTCCAAAGTCATTTTGATCGTTGTTTAGTGTCCTTAATAATTCTGTAATCAAAGATTGAAAAAACTTCGGAAATTCGGTTTTCTTGTCAAAAGTCAAATTGACAAAAAAGTTTCCAAATTCCCAAAAATTACCTTCTGAGACTTCAAACAGCCATAACTTTGTCAAAACTGATCCGATTTACATTTCCAAAGTCATTTTGATCGTTGTTTATTGTCCTTAATAATTCTGTAATCAAAGTTGAAAAACTTCGGAAATTCAGTTTTCTTGTCAAAAGTCATGTTGACGAGTTATTTTCCAAATCCCCAAAAATTACCTTCTGAGACTTTAAACAGCCATAACTTTGTCATAACTGATCCGATTTACATTTCCAAAGTCATTTTGATCGTTGTTTATTGTCCTTATTAATTCTGTAATCAAAGATGAAAAACTTCGGAAATTCGGTTTTCTTGTCAAAAGTCATGTTGACAAGTTAGTTTTCCAAATCCCCAAAAATTACCTTCTGAGACTTCAAACAGCCATAACTTTGTCAAAACTGATCCGATTTACATTTCCAAAGTATTTTGATCGTTGTTTATTGTCCTTAATAATTCTGTAATCAAAGATGAAAAACTTCGGAAATTCGGTTTTCTTGTCAAAAGTCATGTTGACATAATAGTTTCCAAATCCCCAAAAATTACCTTCTGAGACTTCAAACAGCCATAACTTTGTCAAAACTGATCCGATTTACATTTCAAAGTCATTTTGATCGTTGTTTATTGTCCTTAATAATTCTGTAATCAAAGTTGAAAAACTTCGGAAATTCGGTTTTCTTGTCAAAAGTCATGTTGACAAGTAAGTTTCCAAATCCCCAAAAATTACCTTCTGAGACTTCAAACAGCCATAACTTTGTCAAAACTGATCCGATTTACATTTCAATCATTTTGATCGTTGTTTATTGTCCTTAATAATTCTGTTATCAAAGTTGAAAAACTTCGGAAATTCGGTTTTCTTGTCAAAAGTCATGTTGACGAGTTATTTTCCAAATCCCCAAAAATTACCTTCTGAGACTTCAAACAGCCATAACTTTGTCAAAACTGATCCGATTTACATTTCCAAAGTCATTTTGATCGTTGTTTATTGTCCTTAATAATTCTGTTATCAAAGATGAAAAACTTCGGAAATTTGGTTTTCTTGTCAAAAGTCATGTTGACATGTCAGTTTCCAAATTCCAAAAAATTACCTTCTGAGACTTCAAACAGCCATAACTTTGTCAAAACTGATCCGATTTACATTTCCAAAGTCATTTTGATCGTTGTTTATTGTCCTTAATAATTCTGTAATCAAAGTTGAAAAACTTCGGAAATTCAGTTTTCTTGTCAAAAGTCATGTTGACATGTATGTTTCCAAATCCCCAAAAATTACCTTCTGAGACTTTAAACAGCCATAACTTTGTCATAACTGATCCGATTTACATTTCCAAAGTCATTTTGATCGTTGTTTATTGTCCTTAATAATTCTGTAATCAAAGTTGAAAAACTTCGGAAATTCGGTTTTCTTGTCAAAAGTCATGTTGCCATGTTAGTTTTCAAATCCCCAAAAATTACCTTCTGAGACTTCAAACAGCCATAACTTTGTCAAAACTGATCCGATTTACATTTCCAAAGTCATTTTGATCGTTGTTTTATTGTCCGTCATAATTCTGTAATCAAAGTTGAAAAACTTCGGAAATTCAGTTTTCTTGTCAAAAGTCATGTTGCCATGTTAGTTTTCAAATCCCCAAAAATTACCTTCTGAGACTTCAAACAGCCATAACTTTGTCATAACTGATCCGATTTACATTTCCAAAGTCATTTTGATCGTTGTTTATTGTCCTTAATAATTCTGTTATCAAAGTTGAAAAACTTCGGAAATTCAGTGTTCTTGTCAAAAGTCATGTTGACATGTGTGTTTCCAAATCCCCAAAAATTACCTTCTGAGACTTCAAACAGCCATAACTTTGTCAAAACTGATCCGATTTACATTTTGATCGTTGTTTATTGTCCTTAATAATTCTGTTATCAAAGTTGAAAAACTTCGGAAATTCAGTTTTCTTGTCAAAAGTCATGTTGACGAGTTATTTTCCAAATCCCCAAAAATTACCTTCTGAGACTTTAAACAGCCATAACTTTGTCATAACTGATCCGATTTACATTTCCAAAGTCATTTTGATCGTTGTTTATTGTCCTTATTAATTCTGTAATCAAAGATGAAAAACTTCGGAAATTTGGTTTTCTTGTCAAAAGTCATGTTGACATGTCAGCTTTCAAATTCCAAAATTTTACCTTCTGAGACTTCAAACTGCCATAACTTTGTCAAAACTGATCCGATTTACATTTCCAAAGTCATTTTGATCGTTGTTTAGTGTCCTTAATAATTCTGTAATCAAAGTTGAAAAACTTCGGAAATTCAGTTTTCTTGTCAAAAGTCATGTTGACATGTGTGTTTCCAAATCCCCAAAAATTACCTTCTGAGACTTTAAACAGCCATAACTTTGTCAAAACTGATCCGATTTACATTTCCAAAGTCATTTTGATCGTTGTTTATTGTCCTTAATAATTCTGTAATCAAAGTTGAAAAACTTCGGAAATTCGGTTTTCTTGTCAAAAGTCATGTTGACATGTTAGTTCCAAATCCCCAAAAATTACCTTCTGAGACTTCAAACAGCCATAACTTTGTCAAAACTGATCCGATTTACATTTCCAAAGTCATTTTGATCGTTGTTTATTGTCCTTATAATTCTGTAATCAAAGTTGAAAAACTTCGGAAATTCAGTTTTCTTGTCAAAAGTCATGTTGACATGTTATTTTCCAAATCCCCAAAAATTACCTTCTGAGACTTCAAACAGCCATAACTTTGTCAAAACTGATCCGATTTACATTTCCAAAGTCATTTTGATCGTTGTTTAGTGTCCTTAATAATTCTGTAATCAAAGTTGAAAAACTTCGGAAATTCAGTGTTCTTGTCAAAAGTCATGTTGACATGTGTGTTTCCAAATCCCCAAAAATTACCTTCTGAGACTTTAAACAGCCATAACTTTGTCATAACTGATCCGATTTACATTTCCAAAGTCATTTTGATCGTTGTTTATTGTCCTTAATAATTCTGTAATCAAAGTTGAAAAACTTCGGAAATTCGGTTTTCTTGTCAAAAGTCATGTTGCCATGTTAGTTTTCAAATCCCCAAAAATTACCTTCTGAGACTTCAAACAGCCATAACTTTGTCAAAACTGATCCGATTTACATTTCCAAAGTCATTTTGATCGTGTTTTATTGTCCGTCATAATTCTGTAATCAAAGTTGAAAAACTTCGGAAATTCAGTTTTCTTGTCAAAAGTCATGTTGCCATGTTAGTTTTCACATCCCCAAAAATTACCTTCTGAGACTTCAAACAGCCATAACTTTGTCATAACTGATCCGCTTTACATTTCCAAAGTCATTTTGATCGTTGTTTATTGTCCTTAATAATTCTGTTATCAAAGTTGAAAAACTTCGGAAATTCAGTGTTCTTGTCAAAAGTCATGTTGACATGTGTGTTTCCGAATCCCCAAAAATTACCTTCTGCGACTTTAAACAGCCATAACTTTGTCAAAACTGATCCGATTTACATTTTGATCGTTGTTTATTGTCCTTAATAATTCTGCTATCAAAGTTGAAAAACTTCGGAAATTCAGTTTTTTTGTCAAAAGTCATGTTGACGAGTTATTTTCCAAATCCCCAAAAATTACCTTCTGAGACTTTAAACAGCCATAACTTTGTCATAACTGATCCGATTTACATTTCCAAAGACATTTTGATCGTTGTTTATTGTCCTTATTAATTCTGTAATCAAAGATGAAAAACTTCGGAAATTTGGTTTTCTTGTCAAAAGTCATGTTGACATGTCAGCTTTTAAATTCCAAAATTTTACCTTCTGAGACTTCAAACTGCCATAACTTTGTCAAAACTGATCCGATTTACATTTCCAAAGTCATTTTGATCGTTGTTTAGTGTCCTTAATAATTCTGTAATCAAAGTTGAAAAACTTCGGAAATTCAGTGTTCTTGTCAAAAGTCATGTTGACATGTGTGTTTCCAAATCCCCAAAAATTACCTTCTGAGACTTTAAACAGCCATAACTTTGTCATAACTGATCCGATTTACATTTCCAAAGTCATTTTGATCGTTGTTTATTGTCCTTAATAATTCTGTAATCAAAGATGAAAAACTTCGGAAATTCGGTTTTCTTGTCAAAAGTCATGTTGACAAGTTAGTTTCCAAATTCCCAAAAATTACCTTCTGAGACTTCAAACAGCCATAACTTTGTCAAAACTGATCCGATTTACATTTCCAAAGTCATTTTGATCGTTGTTTATTGTCCTTAATAATTCTGTAATCAAAGTTGAAAAACTTCGGAAATTCAGTTTTCTTGTCAAAAGTCATGTTGACAAGTTATTTTCCAAATCCCCAAAAATTACCTTCTGAGACTTTAAACAGCCATAACTTTGTCATAACTGATCCGATTTACATTTCCAAAGTCATTTTGATCGTTGTTTAGTGTCCTTAATAATTCTGTAATCAAAGTTGAAAAACTTCGGAAATTCAGTGTTCTTGTCAAAAGTCATGTTGACATGTGTGTTTCCAAATCCCCAAAAATTACCTTCTGAGACTTTAAACAGCCATAACTTTGTCATAACTGATCCGATTTACATTTCCAAAGTCATTTTGATCGTTGTTTATTGTCCTTAATAATTCTGTAATCAAAGTTGAAAAACTTCGGAAATTCGGTTTTCTTGTCAAAAGTCATGTTGCCATGTTAGTTTTCAAATCCCCAAAAATTACCTTCTGAGACTTCAAACAGCCATAACTTTGTCAAAACTGATCCGATTTACATTTCCAAAGTCATTTTGATCGTGTTTTATTGTCCGTCATAATTCTGTAATCAAAGTTGAAAAACTTCGGAAATTCAGTTTTCTTGTCAAAAGTCATGTTGCCATGTTAGTTTTCACATCCCCAAAAATTACCTTCTGAGACTTCAAACAGCCATAACTTTGTCATAACTGATCCGCTTTACATTTCCAAAGTCATTTTGATCGTTGTTTATTGTCCTTAATAATTCTGTTATCAAAGTTGAAAAACTTCGGAAATTCAGTGTTCTTGTCAAAAGTCATGTTGACATGTGTGTTTCCGAATCCCCAAAAATTACCTTCTGCGACTTTAAACAGCCATAACTTTGTCAAAACTGATCCGATTTACATTTTGATCGTTGTTTATTGTCCTTAATAATTCTGCTATCAAAGTTGAAAAACTTCGGAAATTCAGTTTTTTTGTCAAAAGTCATGTTGACGAGTTATTTTCCAAATCCCCAAAAATTACCTTCTGAGACTTTAAACAGCCATAACTTTGTCATAACTGATCCGATTTACATTTCCAAAGACATTTTGATCGTTGTTTATTGTCCTTATTAATTCTGTAATCAAAGATGAAAAACTTCGGAAATTTGGTTTTCTTGTCAAAAGTCATGTTGACATGTCAGCTTTCAAATTCCAAAATTTTACCTTCTGAGACTTCAAACTGCCATAACTTTGTCAAAACTGATCCGATTTACATTTCCAAAGTCATTTTGATCGTTGTTTAGTGTCCTTAATAATTCTGTAATCAAAGTTGAAAAACTTCGGAAATTCAGTGTTCTTGTCAAAAGTCATGTTGACATGTGTGTTTCCAAATCCCCAAAAATTACCTTCTGAGACTTTAAACAGCCATAACTTTGTCATAACTGATCCGATTTACATTTCCAAAGTCATTTTGATCGTTGTTTAGTATCCTTAAAAATTCTGTAATCAAAGATGAAAAACTTCGGAAATTCGGTTTTCTTGTCAGAAGTCAAAATGACAAAAAAGTTCCCAAATTCCCAAAAATTACCTTCTGAGACTTCAAACAGCCATAACTTTGTCAGAACTGATCCGATTTACATTTTGATCGTTGTTTATTGTCCTTAATAATTCTGCTATCAAAGTTGAAAAATTTCGGAAATTCAGTTTTTTTGTCAAAAGTCATGTTGACGAGTTATTTTCCAAATCCCCAAAAATTACCTTCTGAGACTTTAAACAGCCATAACTTTTTCATAACTGATCCGATTTACATTTCCAAAGTCATTTTGATCGTTGTTTAGTGTCCTTAATAATTCTGTAATCAAAGTTGAAAAACTTCGGAAATTCAGTGTTCTTGTCAAAAGTCATGTTGACATGTGTGTTTCAAAATCCCCAAAAATTACCTTCTGAGACTTTAAACAGCCATAACTTTATCATAACTGATCCGATTTACATTTCCAAAGTCATTTTGATCGTTGTTTATTGTCCTTAATAATTCTGTAATCAAAGTTGAAAAACTTCGGAAATTCGGTTTTCTTGTCAAAAGTCATGTTGCCATGTTAGTTTTCAAATCCCCAAAAATTACCTTCTGAGACTTCAAACAGCCATAACTTTGTCAAAACTGATCCGATTTACATTTCCAAAGTCATTTTGATCGTGTTTTATTGTCCGTCATAATTCTGTAATCAAAGTTGAAAAACTTCGGAAATTCAGTTTTCTTGTCAAAAGTCATATTGCCATGTTAGTTTTCACATCCCCAAAAATTACCTTCTGAGACTTCAAACAGCCATAACTTTGTCATAACTGATCCGCTTTACATTTCCAAAGTCATTTTGATCGTTGTTTATTGTCCTTAATAATTCTGTTATCAAAGTTGAAAAACTTCAGAAATTCAGTGTTCTTGTCAAAAGTCATGTTGACATGTGTGTTTCCGAATCCCCAAAAATTACCTTCTGCGACTTTAAACAGCCATAACTTTGTCAAAACTGATCCGATTTACATTTTGATCGTTGTTTATTGTCCTTAATAATTCTGCTATCAAAGTTGAAAAACTTCGGAAATTCAGTTTTTTTGTCAAAAGTCATGTTGACGAGATATTTTCCAAATCCCCAAAAATTACCTTCTGAGACTTTAAACAGCCATAACTTTGTCATAACTGATCCGATTTACATTTCCAAAGTCATTTTGATCGTTGTTTATTGTCCTTATTAATTCTGTAATCAAAGATGAAAAACTTCGGAAATTTGGTTTTCTTGTCAAAAGTCATGTTGACATGTCAGCTTTTAAATTCCAAAATTTTACCTTCTGAGACTTCAAACTGCCATAACTTTGTCAAAACTGATCCGATTTACATTTCCAAAGTCATTTTGATCGTTGTTTAGTGTCCTTAATAATTCTGTAATCAAAGTTGAAAAACTTCGGAAATTCAGTGTTCTTGTCAAAAGTCATGTTGACATGTTAGTTTCCAAATCCCCAAAAATTACCTTCTGAGACTTCAAACAGCCATAACTTTGTCAAAACTGATCCGATTTACATTTCCAAAGTCATTTTGATCGTTTTTTATTGTCCTTCATAATTCTGTAATCAAAGTTGAAAAACTTCGGAAATTCAGTTTTCTTGTCAAAAGTCATCCCAAAAATTACCTTCTGAGACTTTAAACAGCCATAACTTTGTCATAACTGATCCGATTTACATTTCCAAAGTCATTTTGATCGTTGTTTATTGTCCTTAATAATTCTATAATCAAAGTTGAAAAACTTCGGAAATTCAGTTTTCTTGTCAAAAGTCATGTTGACATGTGTGTTTCCAAATCCCCAAAAATTACCTTCTGAGACTTTAAACAGCCATAACTTTGTCATAACTGATCCGATTTACATTTCCAAAGTCATTTTGATCGTTGTTTATTGTCCTTAATAATTCTGTAATCAAAGTTGAAAAACTTCGGAAATTCGGTTTTCTTGTCAAAAGTCATGTTGCCATGTTAGTTTTCAAATCCCCAAAAATTACCTTCTGAGACTTCAAACAGCCATAACTTTGTCAAAACTGATCCGATTTACATTTCCAAAGTCATTTTGATCGTTGTTTATTGTCCTTAATAATTCTATAATCAAAGTTGAAAAACTTCGGAAATTCAGTGTTCTTGTCAAAAGTCATGTTGACATGTGTGTTTCCAAATCCCCAAAAATTACCTTCTGAGACTTTAAACAGCCATAACTTTTCATAACTGATTGTTTTGTTTTTTGTCAAAAGTCATGTTGACATGTATTTCAAATCCCCAAAAATTACCTTCTGAGACTTCAAACAGCCATAACTTTGTCATAACTGATCCGATTTACATTTCCAAAGTCATTTTGATCGTTGTTTATTGTCCTTAATAATTCTGTAATCAAAGTTGAAAAACTTCGGAAATTCGGTTTTCTTGTCAAAAGTCATGTTGCCATGTAAGCTTTCAAATCCCCAAAAATTACCTTCTGAGACTTCAAACAGCCATAACTTTGTCAAAACTGATCCGATTTACATTTTGATCGTTGTTTATTGTCCTTAATAATTCTGTAATCAAAGTTGAAAAACTTCGGAAATTCAGTTTTCTTGTCAAAAGTCATGTTGACGAGTTATTTTCCAAATCCCCAAAAATTACCTTCTGAGACTTTAAACAGCCATAACTTTGTCATAACTGATCCGATTTACATTTCCAAAGTCATTTTGATCGTTGTTTGTTATCCTTAATAAATCTGTAATCAAAGTTGAAAAACTTCGGAAATTCGGTTTTCTTGTCAAAAGTCACGTTGACATGTCACCTTTCAAATTCCAAAATTTTACCTTCTGAGACTTCAAACTGCCATAACTTTGTCAAAACTGATCCGATTTACATTTCCAAAGTCATTTTGATCGTTGTTTAGTGTCCTTAATAATTCTGTAATCAAAGTTGAAAAACTTCGGAAATTCAGTGTTCTTGTCAAAAGTCAAAATGACAAAAAAGTTCCCAAATTCCCAAAAATTACCTTCTGAGACTTCAAACAGCCATAACTTTGTCAAAACTGATCCGATTTACATTTTGATCGTTGTTTATTGTCCTTAATAATTCTGTAATCAAAGTTGAAAAACTTCGGAAATTCAGTTTTTTTGTCAAAAGTCATGTTGACGAGTTATTTTCCAAATCCCCAAAAATTACCTTCTGAGACTTTAAACAGCCATAACTTTGTCATAACTGATCCGATTTACATTTCCAAAGTCATTTTGATCGTTGTTTATTGTCCTTATTAATTCTGTAATCAAAGATGAAAAACTTCGGAAATTTGGTTTTCTTGTCAAAAGTCATGTTGACATGTCAGCTTTTAAATTCCAAAATTTTACCTTCTGAGACTTCAAACTGCCATAACTTTGTCATAACTGATCCGATTTACATTTCCAAAGTCATTTTGATCGTTGTTTAGTGTCCTTAATAATTCTGTAATCAAAGTTGAAAAACTTCGGAAATTCAGTGTTCTTGTCAAAAGTCATGTTAACATGTTAGTTTCCAAATTCGCAAAAATTACATTCTGAGACTTCAAACATCCATATCTTTGTCAAAAGTGATCCAATTTACATTTCCAGAGTCATTTTGATCGTTGTTTATTGTCCTTAATAATTCTGTAATCAAAGTTGAAAAACTTCGGAAATTCGGTTTTCTTGTCAAAAGTCATGTTGCCATGTTAGTTTTCAAATCCCCAAAAATTACCTTCTGAGACTTCAAACAGCCATAACTTTGTCAAAACTGATCCGATTTACATTTCCAAAGTCATTTTGATCGTGTTTTATTGTCCGTCATAATTCTGTAATCAAAGTTGAAAAACTTCGGAAATTCAGTTTTCAAAGCCCCAAAAATTACCTTCTGAGACTTTAAACAGCCATAACTTTTTCATAACTGATCCGATTTACATTTCCAAAGTCATTTTGATCTTTGTTGAGTGTCCTTAATAATTCTGTAATCAAAGTTGAAAAACTTCGGAAATTCAGTGTTCTTGTCAAAAGTCATGTTGACATGTGTGTTTCCAAATCCCCAAAAATTACCTTCTGAGACTTTAAACAGCCATAACTTTATCATAACTGATCCGATTTACATTTCCAAAGTCATTTTGATCGTTGTTTATTGTCCTTAATAATTCTGTAATCAAAGTTGAAAAACTTCGGAAATTCGGTTTTCTTGTCAAAAGTCATGTTGCCATGTTAGTTTTCAAATCCCCAAAAATTACCTTCTGAGACTTCAAACAGCCATAACTTTGTCAAAACTGATCCGATTTACATTTCCAAAGTCATTTTGATCGTGTTTTATTGTCCGTCATAATTCTGTAATCAAAGTTGAAAAACTTCGGAAATTAAGTTTTCTTGTCAAAAGTCATGTTGCCATGTTAGTTTTCACATCCCCAAAAATTACCTTCTGAGACTTCAAACAGCCATAACTTTGTCATAACTGATCCGCTTTACATTTCCAAAGTCATTTTGATCGTTGTTTATTGTCCTTAATAATTCTGTTATCAAAGTTGAAAAACTTCAGAAATTCAGTGTTCTTGTCAAAAGTCATGTTGACATGTGTGTTTCCGAATCCCCAAAAATTACCTTCTGCGACTTTAAACAGCCATAACTTTGTCAAAACTGATCCGATTTACATTTTGATCGTTGTTTATTGTCCTTAATAATTCTGCTATCAAAGTTGAAAAACTTCGGAAATTCAGTTTTTTTGTCAAAAGTCATGTTGACGAGATATTTTC